>JBAMBF010000147.1:885000-1130574 GCA_037043605.1 Drosophila multiciliata | reverse complement strand
TGGTTTCTTCTAAGTATGATGATAAGTTGGTTAGTTACATCATACAAATACATTAAGTTACATCAGATGTGCTAGAATCATCTAGGAAGAAGGTTGTCTAGAGTTGGACATCGATTGATCTCCAAATTTCTATTAAACTTATTGATAAAAAAAAAAAATAAATAAATAAAATAAAAAAAAAACTGCTTTAAGGATTTTTCTTAATGATTAACTTTAACTTTTAATGATTAACTTAATGATTAACTTCTTAATGATTAAGCTTTAAAAAGCATGTGCAACATATTCCACAGTGTGTTGCATACGATTCGCGGAGATCTATGTCAGTTGGTGACCTTTCCAACCATAGGAACAATCGGTCAAGTGGTTAAAAGTGGGCAATCAAATTGGAGAAGGTTCAGTCTAATTTTCTGTTTGTTTTTCTTTCTTTTTGTGTTTTAGGGCCACTGGCGGAGAACTGCAAACGATACTGGACAACGAGGAGAGCCTTAGCGAGGCGCAGGCTCGCCACTGCATGCGGGAAGTGCTGAAGGCTCTTAAATTCCTGCACGATCGTTCCATTGCCCATTTGGATCTGAAGCCTCAAAATATTTTGCTAGCTGGCGAACGCATCGAGGGTAAGTTTGAGTTTTTGAATTGGAAATTGTGAAATGTAAAGACAGAAATAAATTCCATGATTCGACTCGACTCTTCCTTCTTGCAGATGGCCTCAAGCTGTGCGACTTTGGCATCTCACGCGTTGTCTGTGCGGGTATCAATGTGCGTGAAATGGCCGGCACTCCGGATTATGTGGCACCGGAGGTGCTGCAATATGAGCCACTCTCACTGCTTACGGACATTTGGTCGGTGGGCGTCCTTGCCTATGTGCTGCTCTCGGGTTTCTCACCCTTTGGTGGCGACACAAAACAGGAGACCTTCCTCAATATATCACAGTGCGCTCTCACCTTTCCCGACAACCTTTTTGGTGGCGTCTCCGCGGCGGCAATCGATTTCATACGTCGCGCATTGCGAATTAAGCCAAAGTGAGTCAATCCCAATCCCCAAATATCTCTCATTCCAACTAAAACATGTCTCTCTCTTTTTCTGTTTGTCTTTAGCGATCGCATGAGTGCCGCCGGCTGTCTGGAGCATGTCTGGCTAAAGGATGATTGCGCCTTGGATAGACAAATTTTTTTGCAGGCTCAGCTTGATGCTGACTTTGTGCACGATGATGATGATGATGATGATGATGTTGATGTTGATGATGATGATGATGATGATGATGACGATGATGATGAGGAGGACAATGATGATGAGGATGAGGATGAGGATGTGCATGTGGACGATGAGGATGAGGAGGTGCAAGAAGAAGTTCAGAATATATCACAGCAGCAGAAACAACAAAATAAAAGCACAGCAACAACAGCAACAACAACAGCAACAACAACAACAACAACTCCAACCAACAAATCCACGCACAATGGTCATCGAGCACACACCAGCTCCAAGATACCAATTGCGACTAGCCACAATAAGCTGGGTCCGAGCACAGAGACAACAACAGCCATTCACACACTGCCCCAAACGCTGAGCATGTCGCTGGCAACGACAATCCACTCCCCGAAGCCGACACAGATTGTGACGCCGACGCGACGTGCCTCCGATTCGGATAAGGAGAACACATACACGGCGACGTTTGTGAAGAAGCCGGTGGCCAGCACGGCAACCATCCAACTTGGCAGCAATGGTCTCGAGGATGCAACGGTTATTGCCACATTGACACTATTTCCGGATGCGCCCACCACGCCCAAAGTCATACGGAAGACGCCCGCCGCAGAGTCCAGTTCGGCCACATCGGTGAAGGCGCTCGTCAAGAAGTTCCAGCTGGAAGAGCTCGAGGCGCACAGTTCACCCAATGGCTCCAGCTCTAACATAGCGCACGCTTCAGCGAATACGCATCAATTGCAGATGCAGCAGCCGCGCAAAGCAACAACTATCAGCAACAGCAACAGCAATTGCAGCAGCAACAGCAACAGCAATTGCAGCAACATGCGTCGCAGCATCAGCGGCAGTTGCAGCAACAACAGCAGCAACGGCTGCAGCAGCGGCAGCTGCAACGGTGGACGTCGCGCGTCAGAGCCGGTAACCGCTGTGCACAAGAAGCAGAACACCAACAACATGATCAGCACAAACTCAATTACCAGCAATAGCAACTGCAACAGCAACAGCAACTGCAACAGCAACAACTCTGCTTCGAGCAGCAGCAATGCTGCAGCCGGCAGCAGCAGCAACTGCAGCAGTAGCGGGAGCAGCACGACGCTGCTGTTGAATGGACGATTGCCGGCATCGGCGCATCATTTGCATCATCATCATATGCACCATCATCACCATCATCATCATCATCATGTGGTGAAGAATGCCGCTGCTGCTGCCACCAACAACCTCAGCTTGGACCAGGGCATCATCTGTTAGCTAAGGGCCAATCGTGTGCGCCGCAATGCCAAAAGTTTCTTTCACCGCTTCCTTTGCTGCATGTAACAGTGCCTAAACGTGTAGGCGTGGTCAGCGCCCTAGCTGGTCTACTAGGGCAACCAGTCGCTGCTGCAGCACACACAAGCAGCAGCAGCGTCAGCAGCAACTGCTGCTACCTGGCTGCAATGCCAACGTCTGCACGTATCGGGGAAGCTTTGTTTGATTTTGAGTTTCTTAGTTAATGTTATTAGATATTAGTTGATCTAAAAAACACCACTGTACCACACACACACACACACAAACACACACACACACACACATACACTCTGCCACTAACCCATCTGACTACCCCCGATTAACCTATATAAACTGTTTAAGATTATTCACATACACACAAACACACATACACATGCACATGCACATACATGAGCATGGGATAAGCGAGAGTGTGTGTGTCTGTGTGTAGTTAGAGAGCGAGTAGCAACATGTTGCAAGGATAATTAGTGCAACCTTTCGCTAAAGTTGCAAGTAATAATTAAAAAATTAAAGTATACATTTTTAGACATATCAGTCGTTATGTGTGTGTGTGCGTGTGTGCGTGTGTGTGCGTGCGTGTGTGCGTGTGTGTGTGTAGATTTGTTTATCGAAATCGATAGGAAAAGTTGTTCAAAATATGTCAATTGTGAACAGCAAATTATAAAAAGTTTGCATAGCATAAATAAAATTAAACAAATTATACAATTTAATATTACTCATATACAAACAAACAAAAAAAAACAAAAAACAAAAAACAAAATGAATAGGAAAAAAAACAAGGCAAAGCAATTTAAACAATATTTGTTTGAATTTTTCTTGTTTTCTTTTTTGTCAGTAGAAATCATATTTACATAATGTTGAGCGCCATTTTGGTAATTGTTTGTTACATATTTCAACACATATTTCAAGCACCTACAAAACTTAATACATACATACAAAAAAAAAAAAAAAAAAAAACGTGTATGTGCACACACATAAATACATACTACATACGTAGTCGCAGTTGTTCGCATTGGCATTAGTGTGCAAAATGAATATGAAATCAAAATGAAAATGAAAATTATTATGAATATGAATATGAAAATTGATTGTTCAAGAGTTACGCATATATACATAATACATATATAGGGAATGTTGTTAGAAATGAAAAACAAAAAAGAAGGAAATAATATTAAATAAATTGTTAATATTGTGTGTGTTCATCAACTATATATATATATATATACTCTATATATATGTAACATATGTCCCATAAATGCATGGCTACAAATCCATTGTTAATATATATATGACATGTTATATCAGAAATGTTGTCAAACAAAAATATTTTGAGTTTTGGCCAATTAATTTTCTTCAATGTTTTACCACCTACATTCCTCCCTCCCTCTCTCTCTCCTCACTCCCCTCTCACAAGCTCTTTCATTTTGTCCCTGCCATCTAATTTTTAATTGTAAAACTCGAAACCAATCGATTTTTGTACATATATTTTTTTAGCGGGGGGGGCCCCCACGCAGTAATTTGGCGCTGTAAATCATGTTTTTTTTTTTGTTTTTTTTTTATAAATTCTTTTTGCACCGAATAATACTTATCCATCAATTTATTAGGCAAAGTTTTTTTTTTGTGTGGTCAACAATGGTCAGTTTATTTGTTACAGAGCATAATTAATTTATAATGATTACGATTAATTGCGCGCGCTTTTAATTTGTATTACCACTGAATAATTGCGTAAACATAATTCTCTTATTTAAATAACCTTATACCGCATAATTTTTTTTTTTCTTCGTTTACTGTATATTAGTAGGTAAATGCAAGAGCGCTGCAACAATTATAAGCAAAAAAAATAAATATAAAAAAAAAAAAGTAAAACAAAAACGTGAAATAATTTAATTTTTATTTACTTTTTGTGTTAGGGAAAAAAATGGAAATGTTGAAGAAAAAGAAACAAAGAAGAAAATTCTATATTACATTATAAAGTATTGTAATTATTTGATAGATAACTAATTTAAAATATATTCAATAAAAATTAAAAAAAAAATATATATATATATCAATTGTTTTAATCAAAACTTTAATTTGAATACAAGTTGGGAGTTTACATTATGTTAAAGACATTAGAGATATGGATTTTCAAGGGGCGATTATCCCAGCATGTTCGGCTGCACCTGATAGTCTGAGTAGACGCCGTTAAATTTGATCACCCAGCCGATGCCGTCGTAGTTGACCGACTTTCGGAATTCCACAAAGACTTGACTGCGCTGGCTGAGGTAGAAACTGGGATTATCCTCGCCGCAGAAGCGACGCTTTTCATACAATGTGCCATCGTCGCGCTCCTCCTGAATCAGCAGATAGTCCGTGTGGCAGGTGGCCTTTGAGCCAAGATTGAAAACTGTTCAAATATATTTTTATGTTAATAAATGTGTACAAAATGAAAATGAGTCGTTTTGTTGAACTCACAGCTAAAACTAAGCAGAACATGGGTGTTGCTTGGCACACGGACGCTCCAACGGCACACGGAGTTATTGCGTATGTTTTGCGGATAGAAGGGATTGGTGAAGATGCCGTCGGTGTTGTACAGTTGCCCACCGCAGCCGGGCCCATTCGCGATGGGCGTGGCAATGTATGTCAAATCAAAGTTGGTCAAAAAGCTGCCAGTCTGAAAGTGCAATCGCACCTGATTTGTGGTGGTGAAGATGCTCTTGCCGGTGGTTAAATAGGCGCAGCTGCGTTGCAGCGATGCATTGGTGACCATATCGAAGACCTCCACGTACTCCACATCACAATTGGACGAGCCAAAGAGCAACTCGGAATAGTAAATGTTAATCGTGTGGTTTGCTGGTGCCACAATTGTCGCATCGCAATCCCTTGTTTCCGAGATCATGATGCGTCCCTGTGTGCCACCGTAGCTGTACTGGCAGCTCAAATCTGGCACCACTTGTATGTTGAAGCCGGTCTTGGTTACGGCATTATTAGACCGGAACTTGATGTACACATTTTTCGAGTTAGGATAGTAATCATCCGGCCGCATGTTGCCACAATAAACGTGCTCCGTGGCAAAAGCGAGGAAGGCGTTAGAGCTCTTCTGCCCGTTAAATATCACCTCATTGCCATAGCCTTGCTCCACCAACTGCGCATCCTGCATATACCAAATTCACATATCAAAATGATAATCACTTTTGGGTTGTGTTCGCATAGATCTTACCTCACTGTTGTAGATCCTAAGGGAGTCCGAATCGCAGCTGCCATTCGCATTGGGCCCCTCGAGATCGAAGTTGTTGAACTTCAGATGTATTGACACGTCGCTGATGATCTTCCAAAGGCAGTTCACGTTGTTGTCATACTGCCCCTGATCGTTGAGGGGCGAGTGTAAATCGTAAGCCTGTTGGCCGTCTAGATTAATGTGATTGTTGCCACACTGGAGAGGCCGGGCCGTGGCAACTAGCTCGAAACCGGTGTCACTAATCTGATGATCACTGACAAAGCGCATGAAGAGCGTTTTTCCCGATGAGGTAAACTTGGGTGGCAGATCCTGGCCGCAGAAGCGACCAATCTCATCGGCGAAGGGTCCAGCGCCGTCACGGAACTCCAAAAAGTCATTCGTGCATCCGTTGGATGACTGAACGTGAAAACTGCGAAACTCAACGCTGATATGAAAGCCGTTTTCCGAGTGGAACACAAAACTGCAGTCGAGATCCATCGCATAGGTGCCAAGAAACTTGTTGAACGTATAGCTGGAATTGTGTTCGCCCAAATTGATGCGCTCATCACAGTTGGGCAAGACGCGCACCAGCGCCCGGAATCCCCTTGATGCCTTCTGTTCATCCGAATAGCTATGGATTAGCGCTCGATTGCCAGATACATGCAATGTGGGCAAATCATCTTTGATTTGTCCACAGAAGCGCACCATTCGCCTCTTCTCATCAGGCACGGGACTGTCGAAGACCTCGACACCATCGTAGCTGCACATGAAGTTAATGCCCTCAAAGTCCAGTAGCTCGAACTTGATGGTGAACTTGTGTCCCTCTGGCGCCGTCAGATTCCAATAGCAGTCGCTGTTGTGGGGCATCAGATTGTCCTGATGCTGTCGCGGCGACTCTACCGGCTGCGAGGTGCTAATGATGCCACCGCACAAGCTGGTGCTGTACTCCAGCTGGAAGCCTTTGCCAGAGAATGTGTTATCTGAGCGCAAAAGGAGGCTGATCGAACGCTGGGCGCGATAGGCATGACGCTGTTTAATGCCACAGATTACCGACTCCTGCATCAAATCTCCATTGTCCCTGGTGGTGACTGTGACGTTGTCGTACCTGCAACTATTCGGTGGCGATATCTCCAGATCGAATTCAATGAAGCTCACCAGGACGCCAGGTGCATGTTCATGCAGCGGAACAAACGTGTAATTGCAATAGATATTGTTGCCATAACCCTGCGGATAGACCGGACTACTCAACAGCTGCGGTTCAGCAGTGGCATACAGAAGGCCGCCGCAGTTGCGCTCGAAGCGGGCGGTGAAGCCATCGCCAATGATGTCGCCATTTGAGCGAAAGATGAGACGCATCTCCGCACTGGTCGAGTTAATGCTATCCGGCGGACTGCGTCCGCACAGCGTCTGCAAATCTGTCCAGCTATCATTGATGCCATTCCGCTGCTGCACACGCAGATAATCCTTATCGCAGTTGGGGCTATTTTCAATATAAAACCGATTGAGGAATGTGAGCCCGATGTGGAAGCCCTGCTCCGTCTCAATCTCCCAAATGCACTCCACATTGTTTTTGTACTGCTCCCTAAAGTCAATTAGACGATACGGATAAGTTAGTCGGCCACCGCAACCGCTGCCGTATTTAACCGTTACGTTGAATGTGGCATTATGTTGGGCATTGGTTGTGGATGCCGCGTGGTACTCGATGAACAGACCACGCTCCACAACCAGATTAATGACCGTCGCCTGGTTGCAATATGGACCCAAAAGCGGTGAGTTCTGATTGGGGCCGCTGTACAGCTTCAAGTAGTGGTGGGCACAGTCACCATCGAGATTGACCGCCAGCGATACTTCCAATTGTATATCCTGCGGCGATAGGGGATCCTCGGCATCCGGATCGGTACCCACAACCCAGGCACAATCCACGGCCAAACCGGCTGTCATGTTGCTTGGCTGCGTAATGGTCAGATTGTCACCAAATTCCAGTGGCACGATGCCACCACAATGCTGGACGCTGTAGCTGAGCTCCAGCAGATTCATGCCGTTCCTGTAGTTACCCGACACAATCATTTGGACGGGGAAGGGCAGACGCACCGTCAGATTCGACTCATCGGACGATGCAATTGCCTGGATCACATCGCAACTGAGCATCGGGAGCAACGGCTCGGTCTCGTCAAGCAGCTGAAGCTTAAGTGGCGCCATAGCGCGGCAAAAAGGAGGCATGGCCATTATTTCGTTACTGGTAATAAAGCGTCGCACCTGCAGCACAATCGTACTGTTTGCAGGTGGACGCAGCTTGTAGAGGCAGTGCACCATACTATTGGTGCGATTAAAGATCATCGACGGTCGCACAGCGATGCACTCGCTCTCGCCGTAGGCGCTGAAGCGCAGCTTGACGCCACGATGGGTTGGCATCAGGAACATGTCAATGCCCATTGTGTTGTCCGTGGAGATGACTTCAGCGGGCAAATAACTCACATATCGGTCAATCACTGAGGACATCTGGTGATCATTGGCGAACACGATGCGTCCCAGGAAATTCCTCTGCGATGCGAATCTCGTGCGATTGTTTGCGCTTCCGCCGACGTCGAAGTCGAGTATTTCGACTTTAACGCGCCGACCCTTGGGCACCTCGAGGCGCCAGATGCAGTGCGTCGGCTTGGTCAACTCATTCGGATAGTTGGGTGTCTGTAGTCTGCCCTGCTCACCATAGATCGTCTGTCCGCAGTTAGATCCACCTACCGAATATTTCAACTGGAAGGATTCCTCGTTGCGCAACTGGCCACTGGGGATTCGCAGACGCACCACAATCTTGTTTGTCTCCACATATAGATATCTATTATCGGTGCCACACAATTGGAGCTGATCGCTGATACGCTCCTCATTCGCATCGCCAAACGGTTCCATCTCCTCCAACAGCAGATGGGTGCGTTCCGAGCAATTTCCTATCTCTGGCATCGGCAAATGCATGTCGAGGAATGTCAGACTGATGGTGTTGCCCCGCTCCGCTTCAATCGTGTAGACACACTCCTTCAGGTTTGACGACAGCCCATTCATGTCCAGCTGATTGGGGATGGGCGAACGAATGACGCCACTTTCGCTATAATAGCTGCCGCCGCAATCGGCCAGTTTGATGCGCGCCTGAAAGCCCGGATGGGATTCGAGGACGCCCGTATAAAACCTGATGCGCAGCGCGCTGCCCGACGAGGTAACGGTGTCCGGCTTGCGGCCGCCACAGAAGCGACCAAGCTGATGACTCAGCTCCGTGCTGCCATCATTGATCAGTACAAATTCCAAATCGCAACCATCGTCGCCTACGTCGTCCGGTTTACTGCTCGACGCTTTTCGGCTCGGCGTAAGATCAAAGCTTATAAATTCGACAGAAATGCGATGCAGGGGCGGAGCAGTAATCTGCCACACGCACTCCGAGTGCGGATTGGGCAGATTGGGGAAGTTGGGTGAGCTGATCAGGCGTGTGGTGTCACCCATCAATCCGTCATCGAGGACAATGTGACCGGAGCAGGCGTCGCTTATCTCCTCGTAGTGGAAGGAGGCACGGAAACTGGTAAATGAGTTTCTCTGAAATTTGATGTAAGCCCGATTCGAGCTGGTCTCCAGCACATCTGTGATGTTGTTCTCACAGTACTTGCCATGGTGCAGGAATGGCGAATCCTCCGCATAGCCATTGCGTACCACAAAGAAATTGCGGCACTGCGTCAAATCCCTGCCCTGCCCAGAAGCGCTCAGCTGTGACTCCGGGAACCTGATGCGTATCCGTTTGCCCTGTCGCACACGGATCGTCCAAACACAAACGGCAGAGCTGGACGCCAGTTGAGTGAGGTTGACCAAGCCACTGGGAGCGGTCAGCTCGGAGCCACAAATGGTGCGCACCGTACTGGAGAATCCCGTCTTGTTCACAGAGCCATCGGTGACGAACTCCACACGCAGATATGGCCTGCCATGGTACAGATCGGACGTCAGATTCGCCTGTGCACAGATCCTCGCCAGCTGCGTCCAGTGTTGCATGTCACTGCTGCTCGAAATGATTACATAGTCGGCATAACAATCATCTGAGAAGACCTCCAGGTCAAGGTTGACAAGGCGCAGTGCCGCATGCATTGCGGAATTGGCCGGCACAAAAATCCAGCTGCAGTGCAAGTCGGGCAAATAACCCTGCGGATAGCCAGGAGAATTGAAATTGATCAAGCTAGAATTTAAGGTCATCAACTGTTGGCCACATTGGCGTGCCTGCAGCTCAGCGCTGCGATTGGAGGCGAACGCCTCCTTCGATAGTCGCTCCCAGTTCAGTTGAAAGGGTCCACGAGTCGCTTTGATATACAAAATATTTGTGTTGGATACCAACGGTTTGTCCGGCTGTGGCACCAGTTGGCCGCCAATGTCCGTGTAGCCATCGTAGAAGCGCACATGCGGATGATTCACATCCAGCAAATAAATCACATTCACCAGCACCACATAGTCCGTGTCGACGGTGATGCGCCATGTGTAGGGTTCGCTGCTGTCAAATTTGCTTGGATAATGCGGCGACTCGATGCTGCCCCGTGTCCCATTCAGTTCGTTGTGGCGCTCTGCAATTGGAGAGGTTTTTATATATAAATGAGATATATTATACAATTTTAAATATAAAAAAATGGTAACCGTAGTTGTAGCTGGCCAGGAAGCCGGCGCCGACATCATCATTGCTGCTCTTGAACTTGATCCAAATGCCACCCTTGGAGCTGATGGCCGCCGGCACTTCGCTGCCACAGTAGACACCAATGAGTGAGCCACGTTGCGACTGCTCCCGCAGCTCCAGATAGTCATTGTTGCAGCCATCGGATTGCTCCAGATCAAGTGATTCAAAGGTGAGCGCCAACGAGTTGCCGGCGCTCGCTTCGAGCGACCATTCGCATTCGATGTTCACTGGGTAGCTGTCCGGATAGTTGGGGGAGGCGAAGCGACCCGACACCGCATTGTATACGCAGCCGCACGCCGAGTCCATGATCATGTAGTGGCCCTCGAATTCGGAGACCAGCAACAGCGGCAGACTAATGGTCAGCGCCAGACCACGTGAAATGACCGCTGGCGGATGGGTATGACAGAATTGTTGGCGTGGATTGCCTGTGGCTGTGACGCCCTCATAGATCTTGATGCCGTTTGTCATGCACTCAGTTTCGCTGGAATATTTTGACGAGGATTCCTCATGCAGCGTGATATGGGTGGGTGTGAAAATTATGTGCTTGCCGGGATCGGAGGATTGCAGCACCCAGATGCAGGTCTCGTTCCTACCCACATGGCTAATGAAGCTGAAATTTTCAAAATCCGTCTCATCAATGGACACCGTCTGACCGCAGGACTCGCGGTAGCGCAACTTAAAGCCCCGAGGCTGTACGGAACTATCGGAAACGAAGCGGACAATCGCTCGATTAGTGACGGAGTTGGTGATGGCAACTGCCTGAGTATCTCTGTCGCACAGCTTGAAGATCTGGTGGCCCTCATTGTCGTCCAGGCTATCGCTGGCGCTCATATCATATGCAGCCACATAGTCGAAGTGGCAACCGGAGGTCGACTCCAAATCCAAATCCACCATATCGAAGCTGATCGTATGGTGCGGCGCCACTTCCAAGATCCATTCGCAATTGCTATTCCGCGGATAGAGCTTTGGATATTCCGGTGAGGTAATGAAGCCGCTCTTGCTGCTCACCTTGCCACCACAAGCTGTAATTAAGATTTATGAAGATTAGTTGGTTAACCATCAAATTTAAACCGGGGATTGCACATAGTTTCCACTTACAGCTCTTCAAGATGCGGTAGGAGGCCTCGAAACCGCGCCCGTTGTGCGAACCATCGCTGATGAATCGCACATGGAACTTGTGGCCGGCGCTGGTGAATATCAACTTGGGATTTATGCCACAGTGGCGTACATGGACATCAAGGTCTTGGAAGACATTCGATATCTGTTATGAAAAGAGTTGGTAACAATTTGATGCTGAAAGTGGAACGTCTGAACTTACCACCAGAGCGTCCTTGGTGCAATTGGCGCTATCTTGTATGTCCATGTTCTGCACGGTGAGCTCTATGACCTGGCCCAACGGTGCGTGAATTAACCAATAGCACTCAACATCGTTGGGATACATGAGCGGATACTTGGGCGAATTGAAGGATCCCACATCGTCTTTGAAAATCTGCACGCATCCATCGACGCGGTACTCAAGCCGAAAGCTAATGCTGCTCGTGTTGTGAATGATGATCAAGGAGTCGCCGCTGATATTGTGCATGCCCACATGGAGGATGGGTACCACAAGGCCACCGTTCAATAGATAGAGGCCACCGCCATCAGCGCCATCAGCGCCATCAGTGGGCAGCCGGTTGGAGCGATGATCAAAGTGGGATACCTCCAGTTGAATCTTATTGCCGCGCGGCGCTTGCAGATGCCAGCTGCAGTTGATGGAGCTCTCGAAGTAGGCCTCGCCATAGTTGAGGCTCTCGATGATGCCTTGGCTGCTGTGCAATTTGACCTGTTGGCAATCGGTTTTATAGGATAAGCGGAATCCGCGATCCGAACTGCTACTGTCCGTGTGAAAGACTATAACCATCTCGTCGCTGAGCATGTTAAGTACACGTTTATCCACAGCCGGCATAGTGCACATGATCTGGTCTATGGAATCAAAGTAGCGACTGCTGCTGTCGGCATTGTGGAACCGTAGATAATCATAGTCGCAGTCAGGCGAATCTTCCATCTCCAGATCCTCAATGACCAGCTGTATTGTGGAGCCGGGATGCACGCTCACATACCACTCACAATGCGCATTATGGGGATACACGTTCGGATAGTTGGGCGATGTGATGACGGCTTCACTGGCAGGCAAACGACCGCCGCAGCCGCTGGCATACATGCGCCAAGCCAACCGGAATCCGCGAGCAGTGTCCACGTCATCGGTGTGGAAATGTAGATAGAGTTCGTGTGTAAAACTGGGTAACTTACGTGGCACGTTGGTGCCGCAGAAGCGGCCGATGAGCGTAGAGCTATTGCTGCCGCCGTTGCGCACCTCCAGCCAATCGCCAATGCACTTGGGCGTCGCCATCAACTGAAACATTTCCACTTGCAGCTCCAGCCGGCCACCAGGTGGGGTACTCAGCCGCCAGATGCAATCCAGTCCATTGGTATAGTTACGCGGATGACCCGGTGAGTTCAGCATGCCCGTGGTGCCATAAAAATTACCGCCGCAACTGGTCTGCTTCACAAAGCGATAGGAAAGCTCGAAGCCAGCTCCCGAATAGCTGCTGTCCGACACGAACTTGATAGTCATTGTGTTTACCAGAACCGTCATATCCGGGGGCGGCGCATTGCAGTAGCGGCCTAGTCGGGACGCCGTATTGTCGTCGTTGAAAACGGCATCGCTGTAGACCTCAACGTAGTCGTAGGAGCAGCCTGTGGAGTGCTCCAGGCTCATGCTGATCCAGTGCAGCATTATCACCTTGTTGCGCGGTGCCACAATTACCCAATAACAGATAAGATCCACTTGGTACGATGCCGAGAGTCGGATGTTTTGACCCTCCTTGGTATGAATGCCTCCGCATTGATTGTGGCTCAACGGCACGGCATTATATACGAAATGGAAGCCACGGCCCCTGCTTAACGATTGCGTTTGCAGATGAATCACCACCTGATTTGTTTTACTGATGTACTCGTCATTGGGTATTTTATTGCCACAGTAGGGTCCCAGTGTGATTCGATTGATACCGTCACGGATGATGAGACTGGTGCCAGTCACGCAATTACGCGTAGCTGCCTGTACCGGCTTGTCACTGTTTTCCTCGTCCGATGCATCTATAGGGTCATCAAAAAGCTGAAAGTCCATGCGCTTCAGCGCGATGACCGTATCCGGTGCGGTTAAGATCTTATACATGCACGTCCGCTCAGTGTTCGTCTCGTTCGGATAGCCCGGCGATTTGATCGTTCCGTTCGCCGCTTCGAACGTGTACGAACATTCCATGCGATACCCAAGCTCGAAGCTATCGATGGTGCTAGCCGGCAGGCTGCTCGAATAGAATTTGATGCGGACGCGATTGTAGAGTGAATGGAAGCTGGGCGGCATTGACATAGTTCCGCCGCAATATTTGAACTGCATCACATTGAAGTCGCCCTGGACATTGCCAGTGTTGGCCACATCGTAGATCTCGACGCATGCATCCGGCGCCAATCTGGTTGTGGTAAAATAAATTAAAATCGATTCGCCCGGCGTCAAATGTATCTCGTATTCGCAGGAGACGGGATCGGCGTCCATCGCATAGATGGGCGAATGTATGGAACCCTGTTTACTAGTGAAGACGCCGCCGCAGCCCGGTAATCGCTTCTCGGCAGAGTAGTACAACTGGAAGCCCAAATCACTGTCCTTTTCATCCGTATGGAAGCGTATCGTTGCCTCATGTGTGGGTAGCAACAATGGCGCCGGTTGTCCGCTGGTGCAGAACTTGTGCAGCTCCCGACCCGAGATGGCATCGTTAATCTGCAAAAGTGGCCAATCAGTCAATCAATCAAACAATCAATCAATGCTCAATTAAATGGCCCTCAGCCAAACCATAACCATAACCATAACCAAAAACCCTACCCACCGAGACAAAGTCAAAGTTGCAGCTGCTGTGCTCCTCCAGCTGCAGTCTGAAGAATGTCACTTTGATCCGCTTGTTGCTAGGCGCCTTCAGATCCCACTGGCAGTCGCGATTGCGCGGATAATTGCCAGGTGAGCCCGGCGAGGCGATCGTGCCATGCGTCTCAAATTCGATAAGGCCGCCACATGGTGGGGGTATCGATTGCCAGGTGAGATTGAAGCCTTCGTGCGCCGTCGAGTTGTCGGATCGAAACCAGAGATACATCTGATTGCTGGAGGAAATGATGTTGCCGTGATTCGGCAACGAATTGCCACAATAGCGTCCAATCAATCGGGATGCTACCGAGCGTCCATCGTGGATCTGCAGCCAGTCTAAGCGGCACTCCGTCGAGTCCTCCACGTGGAAGCTTTGGAATGTCACATTCAGCACCAGGGTTTCATTAGTGGTTATCACCCAAACGCATTGCGCATTGTGATCATATACATTGCCCATCGGCGGATAGCCCAATCGTCCACTCATCCCGGTCAGCATCTCATTGCAAACACTAAACCGCACATCGCACAGCCTACCCTGGTAGCCCGGCTGGCACTGGCAAACGAAATCATCCGTTTCGGGTACTGGCACACAAAGGCCATCGTTCTTGCAGGGCTTCGATGTGCACGGATTTGGCAGCGGATCGCAGAGTCGCCCGTGAAAGCCACGCGGACAAGTGCACGTAAAATTCGACGGACCATTGTCCATGCAAATGCCACCGTTCTTCGAAATTAAAAACAGAAAAAAGAGGGAAATATTAATGGAGAAATTTAACAATCAAATTAACAATACAAAATTTGGCAAGTGGCCTCATCGACTTGGGGTTATCCTAGCTCCTAGGAGTACAGGACATTGGGTCTAGTCAAGTTTTCATTACTTATATTTATAATGACAAGAATCCAGTTAAGGATCCATCATCGAAGGGAGAATCAATTTCAGGCACTAATGAAACGCAGCATTCTGGACTTCTGCCTGCTTTGATCTCTCCTGGTCCATTAAAACCCGAGGAGCAGAAATCCAATCAGCAAGTACAAAATTTAACTCTAGTTTTTTTCCCCCGTTTAGGTAAATCTGAATTTTGCGTGAGGCATGCAACAAATTGTTAACAATTGGAATAATAAAATATATGCAAACATTCTTGACACATCCTAATCCTACCTTCGGAAGCCCTTTTTTGATCAATTTATAAATACATAAAAAGAATTTTGGGTTTTTAAGTTTTCGGGTATTGTTGAGGATCCGTTGGGCCACTTACCAGGCAGGGCATATCATTGCAGTTGTTGTTGGTGCCGCGGAGGCAACCGTTTTCGCTATAGCCGCTGCCCACCATACCGCGTGGGCAGCTACAAATGATCGTATTGGAGATCTCAGAGCAGATCGCGGCCGGATGGCAAATGGAGGCGCGCTGCATGCAGCTGGTGAGACCAACGGCGCCGGCTGCTGATTCAATGTTGCTGTTGCGCTGACAGGTGCGTCCGTCGCCCGTCCAGCCGATGGGGCACTCGCCGCAATGGCTGGAGCCATAGGTGTTGATGCACTCAACCCGTGGCCGGAGACTGCATCCGCCGTTGTCTGTCTCGCACTCGTTAATGTCTTGACAGTTGACGCCGTTGCCGGTTAGGCCGGGCGCACAGGGGGCACAGGTGAAGCTGCCCGGCAAATTGATGCATTTGGTGGAGCAAGGCGTGTGGGCGGTGGCGCTGCACTCATCCACATCCTCGGTGCAGGAGGGTGTCAGTCCATTGCTACGCCAGCCGTCGTCACAAAGGCAGCGATAACCAAGAGCATCACTGCTGGCCACACAGCTGCCATGGACGCATAGTTCCCAGGCGCTTGCCGACGCACAGTCCGCTTTTCGCTGGCTGCAGTGCATCCCATGCCAGCCGGGCGCGCACAGGCAGGAAAACGAGCCAAACTGATTCGCGCACTGACCACCATTCTGGCATCCCAGATCAGTGCCATTGAACAGCGCACACTCATCCACATCCCGTTCGCACGTTGTGCCCTGTTCGGATTCCGATAGAGACGCCAGCGGCAATTAGCAATGCACTAGCAAAACATTTAGAGACGCCCCCCAATACGCCCCCCCCCATCGCACCGGGAAAACGACAACAATGCTCACCTCGAAGGAGGCGCGACACTGACACCGATAGCCAGTGAAACTATTAATACAGCTGCCTCCGTTTTTACAGGGATTGGTCCGGCATCTGTTCAACCTTAGTTGCACCTGTAAATTCCTTAACGTCGCCTCCAGATTTGACAAGCGCCGCTGCGTTGGACCCAATGTTCGTGTCCTGCACAATAAAATTCCAGAAATTGATATATTGTCAATTCCAGAAGTAGTTAAATCAGGTCATATATATATATATATATATACTTACCGATCGACAATTTGTGACAGAGTCCTGTTGAAGCCATCGGTACCAAATGATTTAGATTTGAAATCGGCTAACTGATCGGCCAAGCCTTGCAAATCCAAATAGTCGTCGGGCGCACTCCACTCATCCTTGGCATCGCCCGACAGTCGCTTCTTGCCACCACCGATGGACGTCAGCAGCTGCAGCACATCGTACTCCTCATTGATGACCAAACGCGAGTTGCCGCTCAGTCGGAAGCTGATGTTCCGATTGGCGCCAGACTCGAATATCAAATTGCCATCCTTGCTAATAATCTTGGGTCTGCAAGCGATTCAGCGGTTAAGATGCCTTCATTAGCGTAGCCATTGCTACTTACGAGTTAACAAAGCTGTCCACGAGACACTGTGTGCCCAACAGAAGTAGCACCAAGTGGCGGATACAATTCAGCATGCTGCTTCACACAATTCCATTTGGCACACACAAAAAAAAAAAATAGCTGAATTTAAATAAACCTATAAAAAAAAAACACAAAAAATATTATTAAGCGCAAATCCTGTTGCACCTTCACTTGGCTTGGGTTCGGATCGAACTATGCCATTGTCAGCGCTCAACGCTTGCGACGTCAGCTGCGGGGCGTTACTGCGCTGCGCTGCGTTGAGCTGCCACATGCGGCATGGTTAACGCCCACAACATTTTGATATAGATAATTGCTAGTAGGTAATTCGGATAATACAAGTAATACAATTAGAGATGTTTCCCCTTTCGTTTTGGCTTCAACTGTTGACATTTATTTGAGCAGATTTCTCAACGGGCGGTTTCTGTGCTCTCCGCTATTAATATATATATCTGGTATAGCTGCACAATCATATATATATATATATATATACGTAAATATTTATGTAGTTGGATTCATCATTGTTGTAAACGTTATACAAGGGTTTTACATAGAGGTTTTGGGCTTATGATTAGTTCAAATCTAAAATAATGGAACCGAGTTTATTTAGTTGCACATCAAGCAAAACTACAGCCCATTTTTTATGCTCTTTCCCAACTTACTTGGGATATAAGAAACATTTAACATATATATATTTTATAGACAATAACGGCACTCGATGTTTTTACGAAAATACGTTTTCTTTTCAATATTGACTTTAAGAATCCTACAAATTGTTCAGTTAACTGTATAAAATTTCAAAATAAATATTCATTTCTGTTAATACTTATTCAACCACAAATATAAAAATGTATTTCAAGTAAAAATTCCTCAACAATTTTGACAAAAAAAAAAAAAAAAAGTTGTATTTTTGTCTTTTTTGTTTCTAAATTGAAGGGCTTAGGAATATCTTGGAAAGAGCATAGAAGCATCGGTGTCTCTGTGCCAACGTTGGCGATATAGATTTATTTTACAAATATATCTCAAGATAATGGAGCATTCTGTATATGTGTATATGTAAATAAGTTCGTGTTTAAACTGTTGCTTGGCACGTGTCCAGAGCATACAGATAAGTTTTAATGGATTGGTTAGGTACATCTAGACGCTAATATAATTCGAGTGCTGAGGACGTGTCCAAAAATTCTATTTGGTGTTTAATTTTACAAATGCACAAGAAATATACACAAATATTTATATATGTATACACATATGGCAAAAATTACCAGAGAATGCTACAGTTACAATAATAAAAGGAGCAGTATTAAAAGAAGTCAATTGAAGTTGAATAACAGTTACTAAATGGTACATTTTTTTTGTTTTTGGTTTTTTTATATACACAATAGACATCGATAATATTTTATATATATTGTATGAGGATTTCACAATGCTATAGCATTATCATAAAAGTTATATTCACTATCTAACTGAACGAAGCAGGTCGAGAGCCCAGTATAATCTCACATAAGGTTAAAAGAACAAACTATTTTGGTAAAAAATTGGTAGCATTATCATTTAACACTGTTTGCTATTTGTAGTTGCCGTTTGGTTGTTGCTTGTTGCTAGTTTGCTGGATGTTTGCTACATAACAATAGCGTGTACAATTTGTACATTAAATTAGGATCACAATAATGAAATGACTGCGCTAAGAGTTAAAGTACACACATAAAGGTAAATGGTAAAGTAATGTGGAGACAGGTCGGTTCAATATCAAGATACATAGAGGTATATATATTCACATGCACATTTAGACAATTTAATCAATTCTCATTGGACCTGCCTGAACAAGCTTTACAAATCTAATTACAATAGCCAACACATACACAACATACACAATAAATAAATTAATTTTTAAAACAAATATACATAGTTTACAATCAGAACTATTTGCCTAAGTTTTGTCTCGCTACACTCCTCATAAACTGCATCACCATCAACATCGCCCTCTCTTTCCCTCTATCTATCTATGGTGTTTTTTAGCATCCATCAATTATTCAAATATATAACCAGCTTATAAGTCTGTTGCAGCCTCCAAATGCATAGTTGTGGGTTCTTCAATTGGTTATGACGGTTGCCTTAATAGCATTGCTTTTGTTCCGCCTTATGTGCTCAGATTTGTGATAGAGAAACTTATTGTGTACTGCGCAAAAATATCTGAGAGAAACGCAAAAACTACTTATTACAAATTCGTAAGATGACTAAAAGTCCAGGACTTACCGAAGGAGACGTGACCCACGTTGGCGATGTCCATCGCGTAGAAGAGCTTCTGGGCCTTTAGCCTGTTGAAATGGCTTCCGGCATGCCGCAACAAACGTGTGAAACTTTCCCTGTCAATCTGTTGACTCGATTTACTATAGAGCTGCAACACAGACAAATAGATGAAGTGACATACGTATGATAAAAAAAAAACATAAATCGGTTGAAAACTTACCTTGATTATAGCGCACAAAAATGTTATAATATCATTGTTCTTATGTTTGCAGAACAGCTAGCAGAGCAAATAACTTTTCAGGCTCACTGTGCCCTTGGCACGCTAAGCAATGGAAAATCGTGGTTTATAATATCCAAAAAAAATATCAATTAATTGTTCGCAAAATTACATGGTCCAGCAGCGCAAAGAGCTTGTGTAAATGAGTATTCGTAAGATCGATCTGAAGGAGTTCGGCAAACGTGATGATATCCAGTCAGTATTAGATAGAGATAGATATTTCTCGCAGAGTTCCGCATTACGATTGCACTCCAAGAGGTCAAGAGAATCGAGCGTATGCTCAATTTCCACAATGTCACCGGGAAAGGGAATTCTCATTGCACGTGCTCGACTCATAATGATGACATCCTCCAACGAATAGTCCGATGTGGGCACGTTCAGTGCGCTATTAAAACCAATCAATGTTAATTGATAAAAGTAAGTTATGCGACTCATTGGCATCAAACTTACTTGGCCATTACTTTGCGCACATTGTTGGCATAGAGATTCGCGTCGGCCAAGAGGGCTGGGGAGGGCGTGTAAACGGGTAGATCCTCAATTTCGCAGCGGTTATAGAATTCTGTCATTGTCAGCAGCAACGGCAAACGGAGACTGCGAGGAACAACAGAAAAATGAAATGGATTAATGTCAGTGTTTGTCATAATACTATAACAATATATGGCTCCAAAATTACAATACATATCACTAATAAAAAGGAATAAATGAGTTTTGTTTATCACTTAACTTCATTTGTATATAAAGTTTAAACCCTATCAATTATTTGTATGCCATTTTATTTGTAAATATTCTATGCTTAATTAAAAATCTTACACGGATAGCGGAGCAGCACTGGCTGCACAGGTACACCCAGATAGAAGGCGCCGGAAGGCTTGAATTTAATAAGTGCGGTACGATTGGTGCAGGTGCCTTCGGCAAAGATTACAACCTGGGGCCAATCTTCGGTGGAACGTGTACGATCGCAAATATTGCTTATGGTGTTCTGTCTGGAGTTGGGATCCTCGCGCTGCATATAGATGGGCTGTGCATAATTAATAATGCGTACGAGCAATCGACGGCGGACTTCCGGAGACGACCAGAATGGAATCCACATATGATGAGTGCGGAGCCACAACTAAAGTGGGTGCTTCCTTGGATGTAGCCGGTGTACTATTAAATTTGATCAAATGAAACGATCCAGACACGTACAGCATACGCATGGCACGTGCCGTCAAATACTGCACATTCCTATCAATTTAATTAAATGATTAGTTAGTCAAATTATCAGCTATGTTTATATATATATATATATTTAGACTTACTTGCGCCAGCCGGGCTTGTATCTCCTCCATAGACATCCCATACAGTCCAATGTAGGCGAACATCCAGGCCGACAGCACCGTCAGCATATAGATCTGCAATGGGATATAACAATGATTATGAATTACTGATTACTGATTACTGATTACTGATTAGTGATTCGTGTGTTACGTCACTCCCAGCCAAGATTATCTCAAAACGACAAATATTGTTTCGTACTTTGAAATGTCGAACCAAATAAACATAAAAAATAAATTAAACAGCGTCGTCTGCAGCAATAAAATGTATGTTTTTGGCATTAAGATTAGCCTCAGTATTTTCCTGAAATTGTATGAATATAGTTATATAATATAATAATCCCAAATTAAATTATATAAACTTTTTATAATATAAGTAATAAAAAAAAAAATTTTAAAATATATGAAAAAATATGAAATATATTTTTTTAGCAATTAGTTAAATTACTCCTTTCGAAAGTGTAGCAAACTTGGAAAATTCATGGGAACCCTTTTTTTTTTGTTTTTTTGAAGCGTGAGGCACTTGCAGCAAATTGAACATGTATGCAACAAGCGCTTTTTAAGAGCGGAATTTTCTCAGTCAATTTGCACCTTTTCCAATTTATTGCCTTCGTTTTCGAATTTTTCACAGCATTTGTTCAGTCTATTTGTTACCCGAACAATTAATAAATACACCACAAGTAGTCGCTGGGATTTGGACTTTAAGTCTGAGTTGAAAAATATCAGCTGAGAAATATCTGTGTTCAAGTATGAACATTGGACGCTGCAAAGCTCAGCTATTTTAATATAAATAAGCATCACATTCTTAGAAGAATAAAGCTCAGCTATTCCAATTTAAATAAACCACAGATAGAGTCACTCTACAAACGCTGCAAAGCTCAGCTAGTTTAGGAATAAACATCACATGGAGTCGCCCTACAAGCGACTCCGTTAATATAAATAAACATAACATGGAGTCGCCTCACAAGCGGCTTCATATGTATTTAGGTTTAAGAATTTTGTATAAAATAAAGAAATGCTCATCAGAGCAAATCAGTTCGATTCTAAACGTCGTCTCATCGGGTTGACTACACCCTATAAGTGTAGTGGTGACTATAATTAGTTGACATGCTTAAACCCAAAAAAAAATAGACATTTTCAATTTTATTTAAAGCCGTGAAACTTGTGAAACACCAATTGAGGCGCAACGTTTGGTAAAAATAAATGTTGCAAGTTTACGCGAGGCAATCAAACTAAGCAAAGCTCAACTCATTTGCCACTGTATGTGGCTTGTGTATGTGTGTGTGTGTGTGTGGCATAAAAGTAAACAACAATATTCAATTATACATAAATATATCACGCTTACATATAATAAATCATAAGAATATGCGGCAAATTGTGGTCCTCGTTTGTGTTTCGTGTGTTTCTAATGTGGAATGCAAGATGAAAAAGATACTTAAAACTGATGTTGCTGTTGCTCCTGTTGTTGTTGTTGTTGTTGTTGCTTATCTCAAGGCGATTATAATTGGAAAAGTTTTTGGCTTGTGTGTCGCCATCGGCAACGCTGTGGCCTGTGGTCTGTGGTCTGTGGACTGGCTTCCACTTGACTTGACGTTCGCACTTCATATTTTTGCAGCAGCAGCCGTTGAACGGCAGTGGCATAAAGATGGCAGATAGGCAATGCCATGTTGCAAGTATATTATGCGACATCTTTGCTTGCTGCAAATGGCCAAGCCAGGTCAGAGCTGAGGAGCTGCCGTTGCAGTTGAGTCCGAATTGATCTCCGCTTATATAAAATGTTGCTTTGTGGCACAGCAAAAAGTTGCCTTCTGTCTACTTATATATATTTAATAATTATATTATATTTAATATTTATATTATATTTACTACTTATATTATATTTACTACTTATATTATATTTATTATGTTAATTTTTCAATACGAGCCACTGAAGAAATACTGATGCAAAAGCAAACAGTGCAGCACAAGCAAGCAGTGCTCGAGAGAGAGCAGTGCAAGCAAGCAGCACATTGCAAGCAGTCGATTGAGTTTTGAAATTCGCAACGAATCGAATTTAATTTCATTTCATTTAATTCCCTTTTCTAAAAAAAAAAAAGTAAATGCACAGAATAAAATAAATGGCTTGAAACAAAAGCAACGGTAAATAAAATATAAAATTGTTAAAGTGATTTTTTGACAGCGGCACTTTTATTAAATTAGCACTGCAATTTCATATTTGAAGCATAATTTGTTAACTTGATTTGCGATGCAAAAGCAAACAGTGCAGCACAAGCAAGCAGTGCTCGAGAGAGAGCAGTGCAAGCAAGCAGCGCATTGCAAGCAGTCGATTGAGTTTTGAATTTTGCAACGAATCGAATTTAATTTAATTTCATTTCATTTAATTTACTTTACTAAAAAAAAAAAAAGCAAATGCACAGAATAAAAGAATTGGCTTGAAACAATAGCAACGGTAAACGATGAGCGGCTGCCATTGCAGTTGTCAGTTGGCAAGCGGAAAATATTATGTTGCATAGCCGCTGAGGTGTCAGGGTTGGGCAAGGACATGGTCGCCAGGACATCGCAATGCTGGCAAAGGAAGTTCAGCTCACACACACACACACAGGAATTTGAAGGTTAGCAGTGTGTGTGTGTGCGGTGTCTGGCCGCTGAGCTGACACACATGCGGCATAAATGATGAGGGAAAGTGTTGCCTGCTTGAAGCAAAAAAAAAATTGCTCAACAAACAAATCAACTTTTGAGCAAAAAAAAAACACTTAGTGAATTATTATTTGCAGCTTGGGCTAATTAGGCAAATTTTTCGTATTTTTATTTTTTTAAGCTGTTTTTGTGTTTTTTTTTATGGATTTTACGAATTGAATATTAGACAAATTTTGTGTGGATTTGTTAAAGGTTCGCACAAAATAAGCAAACTTAGCCAACGAGAATTGATCCAATGTACAGCAGCGGTCAGACGAGTAGCACTAATTAAACATTCACAGATTAAATAGTCACACTATTTATTTATGCATATTTTATTGGGATACAAGTTTTGTAATTAACTTTTGTCCAATTAATTACAAAGTTTTATTTAGTTGAGGATTTAGGGAAATAAATAAAGTTGTTAATATAAGAATGATTCCTATTTGAAGCCACAACTAAGCCCAGAGAATATATATATATATGTATATGCCTAATTAATTATGTCCATTAATTGATATTGAATCGACTCAAGCAAATAATTAACACTTTGGGAGCACATTAAGTAAATTTGTGTTGAATATAATCAAATGCTTGAATCAATTCAGTTTCACACAGCTCTCGTTTGTGGTAATTAATTAGTCGAATGCATTTACCGCAATACAATCGAGTTGCTTTAAGCAAATGTGCTTTATGCTAATGAAGCACTCATAATTGCTGTGGCACATTGCAATTTGGCTGGCTGAGCACGCACTTGCCACATGCCGCAGACAACGTTTTGCATGCCTAAATGCCAATTATCATCTTGCAGAAACTGCAGACGAACAACAAGAATTTCAATGCACAACATTTGTGAGTCTAATTTGTGTTGATTTGCTACATTTTTTGGGCCACAAAAATATTTGTGTGCAGTTGAAATCCGTCTTGGTCAAGCTAAGCCAGGAAACCAACCCGGAAGTGGGCAGCAGAAAACAGTGCTATGCATATAATGGTTTGAGTAGTGGGTTTTCTTTTGGTTGGTTTCCCTGCTGTTAATGCACACAGAGTAAGGAATTTAGCCAAGTTTCCGTTTCTATCCGAAGTAATCAGCTTAAATTCTCCAAGGATATTTTGAATATCGTATTGTTCTCATTTATCCGCAAGGAAATATGCAAGACACAAACCCATATGGTAAGCTATTGCCATAAACTGAACGAAGGCTTTAGGGCGCAGGGAATTTGTACAGTTCACTTTGGCAATGTGGTGTGCAGACGTAACAAACTCAACACACGGGCCGCATTAAGCAGAAGCTTTTCGCAAAGGGGCAATGAGCAAAAGCCCTCTCACCACACAGCCCGCAAGTCACTCAAAGTGACCGACTCAACTGCGGAGCGTAAGCCAAACGGCTGCAGCTGAGAGGCAATTAAAACGCGCCCAGCGGCATTGCAGAAACGAATCTCAAAAGCTTGATGTAAATAAATGAGCACTTTTTGTGACACGAGCCGCGATGCAGATGATCTTGATCATGATGATGATGATGATGGTGTGTTTGATGATGCTGATCACAATGATGATGCGCAATATAAAGAAACACAATTAGAGAGAGAGAGAGAGAGAGAGAATGATTATGGAAAGGGAAATGCGAAGGAGTTAAAAAAAAAAACGAAAAGCAAAAAACGAAAATAACTTTTGCAGTTTAACAAAAGCAGCTGAAAATAATTTAATTATTTTCAATTTGAAATTAATATCACAACATAATTAAATCATTAATTATGCTGAAATAAATAAATTGTGATCCGATAACAATGGTGATGATGATGATGATGATGATCGAAAAAAACGGAACTTGGCTTGGTCAAATCCATCAACAATGTTTGATTGCGCACAAAATAAAATTTGTCGAAAAATGTGATAAATAGAAAGAAAGTCGGAGACAGAGTGAGAGAGCGAGTGGCGCAAGAGGGAAAGAGAGGGGGGTAGAGTGGTAGTGGGGTAAAGAAAAACAAATGAAATTTTGACAAAACGAGGAAATGAGTTGTGAAACGGACGGAGACGCAGGCCCCACAACCGGAAAGCCAATTAATTTGAGAGCGTCCAAAGCGAGCAGAAATCGCAGCAGCTGCAACCCAAAACGCAGCCATGCGAAGAATAAAAAGGAGGAACAACGCCACAGACTGGGAAGAGAGAAACAAGCGAAACAGGAACAGGAACAGAAACAATAGCCACACCCCCCCACCACCCCCACACTCCACACCCCACCTCCCGCTCCATGCTACACGCTCCCAGCCAGAGGCCAGCAATGGGAAGCGGGATGTGGGATGTGGGAAACGGTTGCAGCTACAACAATCTGCACGTCTCGGATTTTGAATCCTGTCGATGTGAAGGGACTACAGCGAGTGATGCTCCAATGGCAGTACATTCAACTTAAGGCTCAGGGTCGGCTCTGGTGAGGCCTAAAGCCGACACACACACACAGAGAGAGACACACACACACACACACAGGGAATAAACTATAGGGACGCCTCTGGGGGCGTAATGTGTAAATTTAAAGGTTGAGCTGCTCCAAAAGGGAGCAGGCGATGTAGATTCTCATTGCTCGCTGCCAAGCAACACACACACACACACACACACGCGCGCGCGCGCACACAGACACAAAATCGACAGCGTTTACTTTGCGGTCGTGTGCCTCATTTGATTTTGAGTGGTGCCTCAGACAGGCAAAGATGGCTAAATAACTGAAATCTGAAATCTGAAATAGTCTGTCGAGACGGTATCGACGCTGTCAACGCTGCTGGCGGATACGTGGAGACAGCGCGTTATGGGCTGATCCGTTTAGGCTGGAGATTTGCTGGATTCGCAGCTGGGATTCGTAGTTTGGGATTCGTAGTTTGGTCATGTGCGGAATATTATTTAGAAATCGATGGTGATACTAAAATGTCGAATTTGTTTAATTTTTTATATCAATACCAATAGTTATGTGTGTGTGTGTGTGTGTGTGTTTGTGTCAGATGATGAGCTCCTCCAACTTAATTTGATATTTTCCCACCGCTTCTCAATTGATGCACAGCGCAAATATCAATGTTCAAATAATTCAAGTTTTAATTGAGTAGAGTTTCATTTCAAGTTGAAATTATATTGAATTCGAAGTGCGTACAATTAATTAAAAAGTTGCATAATTTTGTTTGCTACTTTTATCTAATCGATATTGAAATATTCTTCGCTGAATTTGTAGAGAATAACAAATTTATTTTGACTTTAAGCTACATTTAATGCTGGAAAACTACTTCAATTTTGAAAAAAAAAAAAAAAAATTCAAAAGGTGATGAAAAATCAATAAAAATAATTGTTTTTATTTTGGTTCTGCTGGGATATTTGAGCTCAAGTGAAATATATATGTAATAAAAAATAAAACTATTTCAATTAAATTGTGATTTCAATATTAAATTGAAAACTATGAAACTTTTATCTGAAATACTAAATATCAATTTACTGCTTAACTATTTTTTAAGCTATTCTCTCTATCTCTCTCTGTCTCGCACTCACTCTCTCTCTCTCTCTCACCCATTCTCTCTTTTTACATCGATTCGTTTTCCCAGATATCCAAGACAAAAGAAGTGGCAAATTTTAACAAGCTCTTTAAAGCAAACTGCTCCATGGATATTTCCTTGAATTTGTTGACTTGTTTAGTATCCCTAATTGATATTTGTAAGCTGCGTTGGCAGCGGGAATCGCATCGCCTGGCATCTCATCGCATCGCCAGTGGAAATCGGATAACTGGCACAAGTATATTGAGTCTGCTCTCAGCTTTCAGCACTTCTCCCTCCTCCTCCTACTCCTACTCCTCGTCCACAAGCTGAAGCTGTTGCCATTCCATAAGACGAAACACAATCGCATTTTAGCATTAGCGATTCTGTAGAAGCAACTTGGAGACAACATTTGCAGTTCGTCCTTTGTCCTTAGCCAGGCGCTAAACTGCAAGTTTTGGTTGAAAACTTTTACGGATGCCATCATAAATCAACGACAACTGCTTCTGCTGCTTCTGCTGATGATATTTCTGTGCTGTGGATTTTGCTATGGGTCTTTGGTCTTTCGGTTGGTCTTTGGCATTGCTTTCGCTGATTCCACATCCGATTTATCGGTGCAATTGCAAGTTATGCACTAAAAACACTGTCGCCCCATTTGAACACACATTTTGGGGTCAAAAATATTTATTGACGTAGCATTTTTGCGACACCCCTCCCTCCCCCCACCAACGTCCTTCTTTGAACAGCGGCGTTGCAGCTCTTCTCATCGATTTACTATCGAGCGAAGCATTGTGCATTATGTATTACACATTTCCTGTCAAATGTTCATTTTAAATACGCTTTGAATATAAAATTGAAGCAATTGGCCAATAATAATGCAAATTATTCATCAGACAGACAAAATTCAAATTGTCTCTTTGATAATTCAAATGAGAACTGTCAAATGAGGCAAAAACAAAAAATTCATCTTAAAATTTAACTATTTGTAAGCTTTTCCCAAAATTTATTTTGAAAGACATATTGTAGGGGACATAAAATATGAACTATTCCGATTTAAAATTAGTTGTAATTATTTTCCTTTTCATTGGGAAAAGCGTTTTCCATTTTCGCCATCATTCATATTTGATTTCATATTATTAATCATTAATTTATTTCCACTTTTAATTTGAATATTTGCATTTTATGCTCAAAACTTGCTTTCTATTTTTATAGACTGCAGTTTACAGTTTCCTGTTTACAGTTTACGGTTTACAGTTAACGGTTTACGGTTTGAGTCAGTGTCAAGTGTCAAGTGCGGAGCAGTTCTCGACAGGCAGATAAGTCACAGTTTGTAGCTGTCAGCTGCAGGTGCTTACCACCGCCACAAAGTAGGCAACGAGTCTCTGCAAATTTTACTATCCCTCGCCCTGCCCTGCCCGCCACCCCACCGACCTTGTGTTGCTTGTTAATGTTGTTGCAGCTGCCGTTGTTGACCATTGTTGGATTGCGATGTATTTTGTTTTTTTTCTTCTCATTTTTCGTTTTTCGTTTTGCGTAATTAACAAAACATGAACGCATTTACCGTTAGCAGTTGGCAACTATGCGCCTTAACAATGGTTGGAGAATGGCGGGCATTGCGGGCGGCGTGGGCGGTGGTTTGGTGCCGGCCAATGACCGGCATTTTCCAAAACGTTGGCTGTCGTTGTTGTTGTTGTTGTTGTTTTTAATGGAGCAGCTACAAAAAAGACTAACAATAAAATACAATTTTGATTGCCACATTGTAATTTTCATTATATTTCTGCGGTTGCATTCTGACAAAAATGAGCATTCAGCAATTTAAATCCAGCTTGAAAAGGGAGTGTGGACCCTTTGCCCACAGTAATTCACATGGCAAAAGCGTCGGATTCGAAAAGCGTACGCTTTGCTAGTCTAAAAAATATATCTTCAAAATACAAAATACAAAATGAAATAATAAAATTGTAGCCGCCAAAACGTGCCAAACCGACAGAAGGGAAAATTGAAATAAAAACAACAACAAAAAATAAAAATGAAATAAAACAAGCAACGATTTCAATTATTTATTGGAATTTTTACCTTCTGACAGCTAACAGAGCAAACAGAAGCTAGCAAATAACAAGATGAAACCGCTGGCAGGCTGTAGACGAACTCAAAACACTCTTTAAAATGCTTTGCAAATACTACAAAAAATAGATTTTGGTTTCCAAATTGATGGATGATTGCAAATTGCGTAAATATTTGTGTCTGCTTTACCAAATAACCAACAAAGTCAATTGTAAATGAAGCAATTTTGATTGTCCAGTATAATTTTTTTTACTGCGAAATTAATTAGAAAACTACTCCGAAACCAAGCAAAATCGATCAGCTTTAGAGTAATCTATAATTCTTAAATCATAAATAAATGCGATTTAATAAAAAAATAAAATAATCAAGAAGAAAGCTGCAAAGCAGCGAAGTCAATGTGGTTAGTTAACAAGCCGACTCAAGCTCATAATCAAGACTCCATCTATGTGCCGTACTTACCATGATTTATGGGACCAATAATGCCCCATTCAATATGCTGCCCAGTTCGTGACAGAAGTTTAATACACTTGGCAAGGGTATAAGGGCGACCGACGACCGACGACCAACGACCGACGACCAACGTTGAACGATGAACGTTGAACGATGAACGTTGAACGATGAACGATGAACGCTGAACGAAAAATGGCAAACCAAAAACCAAAAACCAAAAAACGAGAAGAGTGAAGAGTGCAGAGTGCAGAGTGGAAAAGAGATAGTAAAATGTGCCCAAACACAAAGATTGTTAAATGTATGTAAGCGAGCAACAATGAAAATAGCACAACAACAACAACAATAAGCGTATCAAGCGTATAACTGAAGCAGCCAACAACAACATTTGCAATAACATGCCCAAAGAACAGGACAAAAGGGAAAGGCAAAGCAAAAGTACGGGAAAAGACACGTCGAGCTTTTGCTGTTGCGGGGGGCGTGCACACTTCGATGTGAATGTGCATATGCATGTAAATGTGCATGTGAATGCGAATGAGAATGTGAATGTGCATGTGTATGTGCATGTGTATGTGAATAATGTCGACGAATGAAGCGACAGGCAAAGCCAATATACAAAATATTCAGTTATCAGGTGGAATGCAGTCGGAGCATATGCAGCAAAAATCACAAATCCCCATTCACAATTACAATTCACAATTCCAAGTCACAATGGAGAATGGGCATTCACTGAGCAATTAGGCGGGGATTTTAGGCATCGATATGCTTGTTGGGGATACGTTTGAATTAGCATTGAGCTTTCTAGCCTGCAAAACTAAAATACTTCGAAATAATTTTCGATTTTATTTTTAAGCTACAAATTTAATGCATTTTTTAATTAAAGTTAATTTCAATTTAACATAAATTAATCTTGCTTTCAGGCTAATATAAGCTTAAAATTAGTGATTATTTGTGACTTTTTTTTTTTTTTTGCATGAGTGGTCTATTTTGACCATCTGACAGCACTGTAAATATCATAATAAAATGCAATTTCTGTTTTATATATATATTTTTTTTTTAAAATCCCAACACTGTTAACTAATGCTAATCACCTCTCAGTCAGTCTCTTCCACCCCCTTATCTATCTATTTTTTAAGCTGCTGCAATTTTGAACACTTTGATTGCGATTATTTACTTATGCCAGATGTTAATTGAAATTCCGAATCAATTTCAAGCGATTGTTGATCGTCTTACTTAGTGTATTGAATTCGAATTACTTTTCTGCATCAACATACATACATACATATATATATATATATATATTTATTTATATATATATCTTTGTACATTTATTCACAATACGCAATGCGCACAAATCCTTATCCACTTGTCATAATCTTTTATCAATGCAAAATGATGCAAAGCGTTTGATATGATGACAATTTCGAGTGTGTGTGTGTGTGTGGGTGTGTGTCTGTGTGCTTGTGTGATTTTTTTCGCATTCAGCATGTGGCCTATTGAGCATATCATGTTTTTTTTTTTTGCCGAATCCATGGGATATTTGTAAATATTATGCAAACGTGGCTCGCACTTCTCTCCATTGTAGCTGGCTGCCACATAAGTCGGTCTGCTGCTGCTGCTGTTGCTATTGTTGCTGCCACATTTTGGGGCTCCATTGTGACTCGATGATGCTCGGTGGCGCCAGCATCAGTTCACATTGTCTTTTTACATTGGCAACAGCCACAAAATTGGGTTCTCGTTGTTTCACTCGTTTGCTGGCTGCTGCAACTCCCTTTTATTATTATTACTATTTTTGTTTTTTGTTATTTATTTATCTCATTTTATTCTGGCTATTTGCGCTCCTTTCACTGTTGTGGGGCTTTATACTTTTTCCCATATTTTATATGCACACACGCCCACTTGCACACACACACACACACACACACAAAACAGATAGAGAGATACGATGCGCTCTATGTGTATGTGTGTGTATGAGTTTGTGTGTGTGTGTGTGTGTGTGTATTGTGTATATTTGTATATTTACAGGTACAAATATTCACGGGAGAATTGGCCCCGTTAAATTGGGCTTTTAATTGTCTTCAATTGAGCCATGGAAATGTAATAAATCTGCTTTCATTCACATCTTTGGCTCCTTTTCTGCTTACACCACATATATCCTTGTGCAGCATCCTTTTTTATGGGACTATGGCTCTGGGCTCTGGGCTCATAACTCTTATTTTGCTGGACAAAAAATGTGCAAAAGTATGCAAATTTTTTCTTTGATTATAAATATTTTTGTCATTTGGTTTTGGGTCGCTTCATTTTAAAAGACTTTTCAAAAGTTTGGGTTCAATTCTCATTTGCAGTCCTTCTTCTCAATTTGCTTTAAGTTGAAATTTTGGTACTAGTTGTCGCGATAAGGCCTGCCAGCCAAATCAATTACACACACACAGAAACAACCACACACAACCACAAACACAGACGCATACACACGCATTGCTCAACACCACACAAATAATCAAAATTTATTGTTCAAATTAGTGCAAATATTTCATAGTCGGGTTAGAATCTTCAGTCAGGGGGGACATTTTGAGGCAAGGGGAGTGAGTGATGTATTGTGGATTGTTGTCGTGGGTCTGGGGGGATGGGGAAGAATAGATCAGAGTAGGAGTCCAACTTTGGCTTTGAGATGGGGCAAACAATTTGCATGCAGCGTTGCAATTAGAAATTTCTGACATTAATAAGCAGCAATTTGTGCACATGACATCGGAGGAGCAGGAACAACAGGCCACAGACACTGGAATCCAAAAAGGGGCAGCAGCAGCAACAGGAGAAGCAGCATCAGCAGCAGCTGCAACAGTAGCAAGCGAAGAAGTTGAGACAAAAATGTGGCAATTAGTTATTTGCTTGGCTGTGATTATTATACAGCGGTTACCCTGTGCTCAACCAAAATGCACCGAGAGGCTTCCTCATCCAGCTAAGCAGTTCGATGCAGCAGGCGGAAGGAGTAATCCTATTTGCCACCCATTATTCATTTACAGCCGGTCTTAAGCCAAGTCAGTCAATCTACTTCAGCTAACAAGATGAGGAAGCTTCGAATGAAATCCAACAATAATATTTCAGATCGAGAAATGAGCGATCTTAGTGGAGATTTCGACTACAAAAAAATAAAGACTTGACAATATATATCTGTAGAGAGTAACTCGTAGTTTGTTACTCTTTAACAAGTCAGACTGAGACTTGGCTATGAATAAAGCTCAGTTTTCAACAGATTTCAACTCGTATTTAGTATAAAATCTGGACCTTTATTGTAAGCCATAATCATAATCGTTGCCATGGCAGCACCAGTCAGCTCCCGGCTAGCCCCCAATTTGCCTGCTCCTCCTCCTCCTCCTCCTCCTCCAATCTATCAATTTACACACCGACTGCACCCTATTAGCGAAACATGGCATTATCCGGAAGCCGTTAAGCCGTTGCTGAGCTCCAAGTTTTCTTTTAATACTTGAATACTTTAATAAAAAGAACTTACGGCAATTGCGACAACAACAATAACAACAATAACAACAACAACAAAACCAGCCACGGCAACAAATGAAGCCGGAGGAGTGCCAATCAGAGCTGTCAGCGCAACCGTTGCACGAATAAAACGTTTCAATTTCAAAGGCCAAAAATCATGAATAACTGTATAATTATATCATTATATATATATATATATGGAAATAACAACAATTCGCATCCAGATTTGATATATAACGTTAGCAATTTGCTGGCAAATTTAACATCAAAGCAAAAAGTTCACATTTCGATTTGACATTTGTTTTTAAAAGTTGCTTGTTTATTTAAAAGTTGCATTTGTAAAATACAAATAAAAAAAACCCAAATTAGAACAAATTTAATTTGTGGCTTGCTTGGCTGATATTGATTCTCCGACTTTCACTGTTGTTGAGCAAATTTTTTTTTTTTTGTTGTTTTTTTTTGAATTGCTTAATTATACAGCAGACAATTTAATTTGTCACTTCTTAAAATATGCTCAATAAAATTGAACATCTTTTGAAAAACACATCTTAAGCATATTTTATTAAATGGCTTATAAAAAATTAAATAATATATCAGGAGAAAATGATGTATTTAGCTGAAAAATTCAGATTAATAAATATTAAATCGAGGCAGCTTTATGGACACTGTCTGCATTTTGAGTTGGTCCTGAATTAGATTTGGGTAGAATTGATATTTTTTTTAAATACAAAAATCAGCTTAATAAATTTTATATATACGTGCAGACAAATAATTTACCAAATTGAAAACGGCGCTTTAATCTAATTTCATTTGTCGAGGCAGTCATTTGCAAATTGGCGAACTATAATAATAAATTTGGTTCACAATTACCATAGATGCCTGCTTCTGAAATAAATTCACGTTTGTAAACAATCAGCAATTGTATATTAAATATTTTTTATTTTTTGAAATACAAAAACGGTTTAAATAACATTTGTTGCTAGGTTTTGGCAAGTCGGGCAAAAAGAGACTACCAATTTTAAATGCATTGTGAATGCAGGAATCGTTTATTAGATTATGGAAAAGTATATATATATATAAATATATATATATCGATTCGCATAAATAAATGACTAGCTCAAGAGATGGGCTTTTAGGGATGCCTCTCATCTTGGCGCCCAGGCTCAACAATTTACGCAACTTCGACTCGTACATTATGTGAACACTCGGCATATTTATCTACAAATGTAAATATGTATGTATCCATGTATGTATGTACGTATGTATGTATGTTGAGTGTATGTTGCGTGTACGCTTTAGGGGCAAGTCAAATGAAACGCGTCGCGGCTCCTAATCACGCGGTGGCGACGCCAATTTTATGACCCCCCGGCTCGATAGGCGCCGCCCTGGCCAGACGTGCCAGAAACAGAATATGGAGACGGGGCACACGCTGTGGCAGAGGCTGAGGCAGAGGCAGGCCGAAGCTTTCGCATTTGTTTATATGCCGCAACAGCTGCTCCCTAAAACAAAATAAACAACAACAACAACAATAAAATGCAAAACGCCGAAGAGTGAATACAGTTGTGAAGTGCGCCACAAATTCAGATATTCACATTTTAATTAATAAAATTATACATATATATATATATATATATATATATAAAATATTCGAAACATTTCGCAGCAAAATTAAAATTGGTTTAATTTACAAATGAATAAAATTGATTACGATTACGATTACGAAAGACTCAATAAAAAAAAATAAAATATGTGATAGAAATATATTTGTGAATAAAAGAAAATAAAAAAATCAAATATGCAAAACCATGGAAATGGGACAAATTTAAAAAAAAAAAAAAAACAGATTTTATGATTTATGGCTTTTAACTTTTAAAGTTCAGACAAAATGTGTTTGTACATATTACATATTATGTGTTCTGAGATGCCTTCTGCAATGCGTTACACAATTCATTCAAAAAAGTAGAACGCTCTCTGCCAAAGTGTATATTATAAAATCCAAGAAAAATCCAATGCCAAATTTTGCAGTCGAAGCTGCCTCAACTTAGACGGTCCCTAAAATAAAAAGCAAAGTTAACAAGTTGTTGCCTTTTGTGTTCCACATAAAGTATGAATACTTGAATGTGTGCGAACGAGTGTGTGTGTGTGTGTGTGTGTGTGTGTGCGTGTGTGCGTGTGCACGTTTACGTTTTTGCACTTACTATATACATTTCAATGTGGTTTTCGAGTTATGGGGCTGTGTGCAGATTTCTGTTATCTCTTTGTTGCCGCGCCGGGTAAATGGCCGACAAGCAAGTTTGAAGCTGCCCATCTTTTTTTCTCCTTTTCTTTGCCATTTTGCCCCAACATAGGCCGTCACCTAATTCGCATTTTGTCTCCTCGTTTGATTTTTTTATTTGGGTATTTTGTTGGCGGTCTTAATATAAATTCGTTAGCGTTAACCTTTTGGCAGCTGGCTGGCGTTATCCTAAATCAACAGTGCCTCCAACAAGGACTCAGCAGCACCAAGAAGTTGCCTTCAATTGTGCCAATTGCCTGCCGCTTGTCAGTTAATCAAAATAAAAGCCCGCCCGCAACCAAACAATAAAAAAAAATCAAACAAACAAAATAAAGAGAAAAAAAACAGCAATGAAAGAAATTCAAAAAAACGTGAAGAAAAAATTTAAAAAAATATATAACTGAGTGTAAGCGCTGCCAGTTGAAATTCACAGGACGCAGGCTCGAGCGCATGCTATTGTTGTAGTGTTGTTGTTGTTGTTGTTCTGCTTGTTGCTGTTTTTGTTATAATCTGGCGCGCCGCCAAAAACCTTTTGGCAACGAATACACAGCGCGTTCGTCTTCTTCTTCTCCTCCATGTTTTGCAGCTTCTTCCATTTGCTGCAGCGTTGTGTTAGTTTACCGTTAGTTCTGTTGTGCTTGGTGTTTTGCATTTTGCCAGCGATTTGTGTGTTTAAGTTTTATTTTTTTTTTAAATGTTTTTTTTTTTTTTGTTGTGCGTTCACCTTGTGTGCGGACTCCGGACTCCGGACTTTGGACCATATTTAAGTGCATCGATGGCGAAATATTTTTCAATTTTTCAACACATTTGGCTGGCAGCAGCAAAATGCTGCTCATATTTTCACAAGCTGTCAACATTTATCTTTTTGTTGTTGTTGTTGCTGCTGCTGCTGCTGTTGCTGCTGCTGCCGCTGCTGCTGCGTGTGCATTTCTGGCAATAATGTTGCAGTAGAAGGCAGAAACAAACAGCAAACGGCAAACAAACTTGTGTAAGAGTGCCACGCCCACAGACACACTGATATGCATACACAGAGGGGATGTAGAAGAGCCAAGGGAGTGCAGCAGTCATTTCCTCGACTCAGTCAACATCAAACAGAAACAGAACGGCATAAAAATCAGGGCGTCGACGCTTGCCGAGTTCGCTCAGCTTGCAAATGGGCAAAACACTTTGACAAAGTGCAGCAGACACATCACACCTACACACACACACACACACACACTTACAACACGCTTACAGAAGAGAACACAGCAGCGAGAAGACCCCATTACGAATTCAATTCGTAATTCACATACTTTGTAGGCGATGTAGCTTCGAATCCATGCCACAATCCACATTACTTTTCCATAAGCCGTTGCCAAAATATTTGTATGCGCTTTACGAGCTGGCTAACCTTGTGTGAGGGTTCGTAAACAATCGAATCCTGTACTATTCCATATACCAAGTTAGACTATTTGGATGTACGCCAGATACCAGAATAATGAATAATATGTATGTTTGTAATGTAGTTATATATATATACCTACTGAATGACTTGTTGGAATTTCGTGCATAAAAATATATTATATAAATTGCATAGCTCGATAAAAAAAAAGATAATTAATTACTAGGTAATTAATTGCAATGTATGCATGCGGAATGCATTCAGTAACTAGTAAATAGTTCGCTGCTGGGGTACATTTGTTAACGCAGTAGCGCTGCACTTAACACTGAACTTTGTAGTCAATTCCCCAGTCACACACACACACACACACACACACACATATATATATATATATACTCACTCGTGCGACGATTCTTCGTTGAAAGTGTTGATGATTTTGAAGAGTGCGCGTTTCCGCGCGATTTGATGGCGCTTTTGGCAGCGCATTTTGTGATTGGTGCACAGACCTTAGCAATTAAAGTTGTCGCTGTAAAAAGCACAGTGTGCACGTATTCATGTGTGTGTGTGTGTGTAAAAATATGCATTATGTGCGTGCGTGTATGTGTGTGTGTGTGTGACAGGGTTTGATTTCAATTTAGTTCGGTTATTGCTTTGGTCGGCCGGCCACAAAAATAATAAGCCAAATAGGCATAAAGCAGAACGATCTCTCACAGTCACAGTCACTCACACACACACACCCACATCCACCCACCCACCCGATGCCGCCAATCACATACCAAATGGGCAAAAAAAAAAAAAAAAGAATAAAGAAAAAAAAGAAACCAACAATCCAAACCCCAAGCTCTAAAAATGTGAGTATTTTGGCTGACTACACTCATAAAAGTTCGTAAATCGGCTTACTTTTGTTATAAATGGTATTTTTCTTAAATTAAATTGTAGAAAAGCGTCTCTGAATATTTACAAATTATTAATTATAAATAATTAAAATATAGAAAAACTTTCTAATAGAGCGTTTAACATAAATTAAAGTCGATTTTTTTTTCTGTGTGTAGTCTCGTTGTCGGTCACACATTGCAAGCCAATTGATGATGCTGAGGAGACGCGTTAAACGTGGGGCGGGAAAGAAACCGGCACAGTGGAAGAACATAGACATGGAGAGGGGTCGTTGCTAGAAGGGCGTGGGGGGTTCTTGATAGGTGCACTGGCATGTGAAAATGCGTTCAATTGAAACTGGGTTACAGCTTAGGGTTATATGTAGTTATATGTAGTTATATGGCTAATGGCGCAGATTGGGTGTTTTTCGATTTTGTGTATGCGTTTCTCATTTTACTTACTTTTTTTCGGTTGAATATTCGAGCACGCAACGTTGGTAATGGCAATGGCCAAAAAGCAGCTCAGACAGCATCGAGGTCAACTGATTGAAAATACATACATATGTGTATGTGTAAGTATATGTCCGTCTGTGTTTATGTAGATGGTTATGCTGATGATGATTTGAAGCAGGCAGGACCAAGTCTATTGGCTGTGCTGCGACTAATTGTTTTGCCTGACAGCAATTGTCGGCGTTACAGCAAATACACAAATATACACATGCACTTACGTATATACGCCTCGGACTTGTCCGGCGGCATTTTGATTGATTATTGATTATATCTTATTGATCTTGAACTTAATTTATTGATTTATGGCATAATTGTATGCATAATTGGTTTATTTAAGTTCAGACAATCTTACAATGCGAACTTAAACTACTAAGTAAAATGGTTTGGACATAACCACTACGAATTTGGGCTCCGATCTCGCTTTCGATACAATTCCACTATCAAAATTTAATCGGTAATCGGTTTGATATAGTTTCACGACCTAATATGTATATATTCACGTTCATCGTTTGTTGATATTAAATTGTTGAAAAGTTTCCAAGTTGTATATATATATATATATATATATATATATATATATATATACCAAATGTATAAAAACTTTTCCCAATTATAATTTCCAAAGACCTTGCCAGATCCTTGCATAGAAGACAAATCTGGCCACCTGCGAAAAATGTTGATCAACTCAATTAATACGAAGTGGCAGCCACAAAAATACTAAAGAATCGATCAGCTGTACAGTTGCATTAATCGTCGCATTTTATTGACTCCCGCGCTATTTTCTACCAATTGTGAAAGCAAACTAATCAGAATATATAAATAATAAAATCTTTTAATATAATAATACATTAATGCTCGAGCTCTACTCTAATCACTGGGCTTTGCAATCATGCCGAAATCTAAGCACAGTCACAAAGCGGACAGCCCGCATTTATTGTTGAAACCATACGCAATTGCTGAAGACGCCAGCAAGAAGAAGAATCGAAATAAAATCCAAAATGTCGAACAATCAACTAAAAATGACAATGAGACGCAGACAAATGCAACAACTGATCCGATAAGTTCTGAAAATGTGCTCAAATGTTATATGGTGCACCAGAAAACATCCGTTGCCTCTCTGACGAAGCAGTTCAAAGAATATGATCAGAAAGTACAAAATACCAATCTGATCATTGCTGAGAGAAACATGGAAAATTCCCAATTAAAAAAACTGTAACTAAATTCAAATAAAATTTTCTATTTAATTTTAATGTATTTATTTTTATATTTCAGCGTTTGACTTGAAGAATCAAGGAATGGACTTAAGAGCGCAGAACAACAAGATATTAGAGAATAATAATAAGCTGGAGCAACAGTTAAATGCAATCAATGCAAAGTATTCCTCATTGGAAACTGGCTATGATGAGAAGCTTAGCCAGCTTAAGGTATTTTTAAACAGAACAAAAGACGAGCTAGTTGCGCAGCAAAAGAAAAACATGGACTTTGCAGGCGAGGTAATCTATAAAACCGTTAAAAGACAGCAGCCAAATTATGACCTTTTCTTTAGAGAGAGAATCTTCGGGATTTGCTTGCTCGATTCGAGACTATGGTGCAGGAAAAGGATAACCAATTGATTGATGAAGAATCGAAGTATGCGCAGCTGCAGGCGGAGCTTATCGCAATGGAAAAGGCCATGGAACAGGAGAGACTACAACTTATAGACCAAATAGAGATGTGTAACGCTTAAGTGTATTATTAGCTCAATAATTTGAGCTACCACTAAATAGACTGATATTAAAGACATATGACACAATATATACATAATTTCTTACACCAATCAGACAGCCCAATTACAGCAGCGAGCTGAGTCGTCAATGGCACTGGCAAAGCTAGAGCATAGCGTGCATCGTGAAACTGATCTGCTGTCGAAGGTTAATGAGCTGATGGACTATGAGAGGCGTTACGTTGAGCTGCAGCAGATTTCGAAGAACGCGTCCAGCGAAACGCAACGTCTAGAGGCAGAAATACAGAAGCAAAATCTGCAAATTGAAGAGCTCATCAAGCAAAATCAGAACTTGAACACAAATGAGGAGCGTCATCAAGCCGAAAACAGAGCACTTCAAGAAGAAAACGATCAAATAAAAGCAGCAATTCGATGAACTGCAAGAAAATCATTTGAATATAACAAACACTTTGTCTGGCGAAAAAAAAGCGATTACACAGGACTTTCAGGAGGCCAAGCTACAAAATGAGGTAATTGAGAATCAACATTTGGTGGGAATGACTAAAAAATATAAATATTTTCAGCAATATGTGGCCGCTCTGCAGGACGAGATCAATTCAAAAAATGCCGATATTGCCGCATCCCAACAGAAATATGACAAGCTAAAAAGTACTAGCGATGTAAGTTGCCACCAATTATTTAATTTTATGCACAGTTACAATTGCAGCTCTTTTTATGTAGGCCACTATTGCGGAGCTTAACTATAGAATAAGTTCAATTGGCAAACATATTTATCAGCCAGTCGGCACCGCCAAAGTCCTGAACAGAGTAATTCAATCGAGTCACAGATCGCACCCGTAACTCCCGTGAGTCCACTCACGTGTGTGTGTGTAAAAATATGCATTATGTGCGTGCGTGTATGTGTGTGTGTGTGTGACAGGGTTTGATTTCAATTTAGTTCGGTTATTGCTTTGGTCGGCCGGCCACAAAAATAATAAGCCAAATAGGCATAAAGCAGAACGATCTCTCACAGTCACTCACACACACACACCCACATCCACCCACCCACCCACCCGATGCCGCCAATCACATACCAAATGGGCAAAAAAAAAAAAAAGAATAAAGAAAAAAAAGAAACCAACAATCCAAACCCCAAGCTCTAAAAATGTGAGTATTTTGGCTGACTACACTCATAAAAGTTCGTAAATCGGCTTACTTTTGTTATAAATGGTATTTTTCTTAAAATAAAATAAATAAATCGCTATATTCTTGGCAAAATTGTAGAAAAGCGTCTCTGAATATTTACAAATTAATTATAAATAATTAAAATATAGAAAAACTTTCTAATAGAGCGTTTAACATAAATTAAAGTCGATTTTTTTTTCTGTGTGTAGTCTCGTTGTCGGTCACACATTGCAAGCCAATTGATGATGCTGAGGAGACGCGTTAAACGTGGGGCGGGAAAGAAACCGGCACAGTGGAAGAACATAGACATGGAGAGGGGTCGTTGCTAGAAGGGCGTGGGGGGGGGGGTTCTTGATAGATGCACTGGCATGTGAAAATGCGTCCAATTGAAACTGGGTTACAGCTTAGGGTTATATGTAGTTATAGGTAGTTATATGGCTAATGGCGCAGATTGGGTGTTTTTCGATTTTGTGTATGCGTTTCTCATTTTACTTACTTTTTTTCGGTTGAATATTCGAGCACGCAACGTTGGTAATGGCAATGGCCAAAAAGCAGCTCAGACAGCATCGAGGTCAACTGATTGAAAATACATACATATGTGTATGTGTAAGTATATGTCCGTCTGTGTTTATGTAGATGGTTATGCTGATGATGATTTGAAGCAGGCAGGACCAAGTCTATTGGCTGTGCTGCGACTAATTGTTTTGCCTGACAGCAATTGTCGGCGTTACAGCAAATACACAAATATACACATGCACTTACGTATATACGCCTCGGACTTGTCCGGCGGCATTTTGATTGATTATTGATTATATCTTATTGATCTTGAACTTAATTTATTGATTTATGGCATAATTGTATGCATAATTGGTTTATTTAAGTTCAGACAATCTTACAATGCGAACTTAAACTACTAAGTAAAATGGTTTGGACATAACCACTACGAATTTGGGCTCCGATCTCGATTTCGATACAATTCCACTATCAAAATTTAATCGGTAATCGGTTTGATATAGTTTCACGACCTAATATGTATATATTCACGTTCATCGTTTGTTGATATTAAATTGTTGAAAAGTTTCCAAGCTGTATATATATATATATATATATATATATATATATATATATATATATATATATATATATATATACCAAATGTATAAAAACTTTTCCCAATTATAATTTCCAAAGACCTTGCCAGATCCTTGCATAGAAGACAAATCTGGCCACCTGCGAAAAATGTTGATCAACTCAATTAATACTAAGTGGCAGCCACAAAAATACTAAAGAATCGATCGAGCTGTACAGTTGCATTAATCGTCGCATTTTATTAACTCCCGCGCTATTGTCTACCAATTGTGAAAGCAAACTAATCAGAATATATAAATAATAAAATCTTTTAATATAATAATACATTAATGCTCGAGCTCTACTCTAATCACTGGGCTTTGCAATCATGCCGAAATCTAAGCACAGTCACAAAACGGACAGCCCGCATTTATTGTTGAAACCATACGCAATTGCTGAAGACGCCAGCAAGAAGAAGAATCGAAATAAAATCCAAAATGTCGGCCAATCAACTAAAAATGACAATGAGACGCAGACAAATGCAACAACTGATCCGATAAGTTCTGAAAATGTGCTCAAATGTTATATGGTGCAACAGAAAACATCCGTTGCCTCTCTGACGAAGCAGTTCAAAGAATATGATCAGAAAGTACAAAATACCAATCTGATCATTGCTGAGAGAAACATGGAAAATTCCCAATTAAAAAAACTGTAACTAAATTCAAATAAAATTTGCTATTTAATTTTAATGTATTTATTTTTATATTTCAGCGTTTGACTTGAAGAATCAAGGAATGGACTTAAGAGCGCAGAACAACAAGATATTAGAGAATAATAATAAGCTGGAGCAACAGTTAAATGCAATCAATACAAAGTATTCCTCATTGGAAACTGGCTATGATGAGAAGCTTAGCCAGCTTAAGGTATTTTTAAACAGAACAAAAGACGAGCTAGTTGCGCAGCAAAAGAAAAACATGGACTTGTCAGGCGAGGTAATCTATAAAACCGTTAAAAGACAGCAGCCAAATTATGACCTTTTCTTTAGAGAGAGAATCTTCGGGATTTGCTTGCTCGATTCGAGACTATGGCGCAGGAAAAGGATAACCAATTGATTGATGAAGAATCGAAGTATGCGCAGCTGCAGGCGGAGCTTATCGCAATGGAAAAGGCCATGGAACAGGAGAGACTACAACTTATAGACCAAATAGAGGTGTGTAACGCTTAAGTGTATTATTAGCTCAATAATTTGAGCTACCACTAAATAGACTGATATTAAAGACATATGACACAATATATACATAATTTCTTACACCAATCAGACAGCCCAATTACAGCAGCGAGCTGAGTCGTCAATGGCACTGGCAAAGCTGGAGCATAGCGTGCATCGTGAAACTGATCTGCTGTCGAAGGTTAATGAGCTGATGGACTATGAGAGGCGTTACGTTGAGCTGCAGCAGATTTCGAAGAACGCGTCCAGCGAAACGCAACGTCTAGAGGCAGAAATACAGAAGCAAAATCTGCAAATTGAAGAGCTCATCAAGCAAAATCAGAACTTGAAGACAAATGAGGAGCGTCATCATGCCGAAAACAGAGCACTTCAAGAAGAAAACGATCAAATAAAAGGCAACAGTGCGCTCAAAGAAGCAGCAGCTCTAAACGAGCTGAGGAAGTCTGAAAGTCAACTGAGTCAACTAAGGCAGCAATTCGATGAACAGCAAGAAAATCATTTGAATATAACAAACACTTTGTCTGGCGAAAAAAACGCGATTACACAGGACTTTCAGGAGGCCAAGCTACAAAATGAGGTAATTGAGAATCAACATTTGGTGGGAATAACTAAAAAATATAAATATTTTCAGGTATATGTGGCCGCTCTGCAGGACGAGATCAATTCAAAGAATGCCGATGTTGCCGCATCCCAACAGAAATATGACGAGCTAAAAAGTACTAGCGATGTAAGTTGCCACCAATTATTTAATTTTATGCACAGTTACAATTGCAGCTTCTTTTATGTAGGCCACTATTGCGGAAACATATTTACCAGCCAGTCGGCACCGCCAAAGTCCTGAACAGACGTGAGACAAGAAATTCAATCGAGTCACAGATCGCACCCGTAACTCCCGTGAGTCCACTCACGTGTGTGTGTGTAAAAATATGCATTATGTGCGTGCGTGTATGTGTGTGTGTGTGTGACAGGGTTTGATTTCAATTTAGTTCGGTTATTGCTTTGGTCGGCCGGCCACAAAAATAATAAGCCAAATAGGCATAAAGCAGAACGATCTCTCACAGTCACAGTCACTCACACACACACACCCACATCCACCCACCCACCCGATGCCGCCAATCACATACCAAATGGGCAAAAAAAAAAAAAAAGAATAAAGAAAAAAAAGAAACCAACAATCCAAACCCCAAGCTCTAAAAATGTGAGTATTTTGGCTGACTACACTCATAAAAGTTCGTAAATCGGCTTACTTTTGTTATAAATGGTATTTTTCTTAAAATAAAATAAATAAATCGCTATATTCTTGGCAAAATTGTAGAAAAGCGTCTCCGAATATTTAAAATTATTAATTATAAATAATTAAAATATAGAAAATCTTTCTAATAGAGCGTTTAACATAAATTAAAGTCGATTTTTTTTTCTGTGTGTAGTCTCGTTGTCGGTCACACATTGCAAGCCAATTGATGATGCTGAGGAGACGCGTTAAACGTGGGGCGGGAAAGAACCGGCACAGTGGAAGAACATAGACATGGAGAGGGGTCGTTGCTAGAAGGGCGTGGGGGGTTCTTGATAGGTGCACTGGCATGTGAAAATGCGTTCAATTGAAACTGGGTTACAGCTTAGGGTTATATGTAGTTATAGGTAGTTATATGGCTAATGGCGCAGATTGGGTGTTTTTCGATTTTGTGTATGCGTTTCTCATTTTACTTACTTTTTTTCGGTTGAATATTCGAGCACGCAACGTTGGTAATGGCAATGGCCAAAAAGCAGCTCAGACAGCATCGAGGTCAACTGATTGAAAATACATACTTATGTGTATGTGTAAGTATATGTCCGTCTGTGTTTATGTAGATGGTTATGCTGATGATGATTTGAAGCAGGCAGGACCAAGTCTATTGGCTGTGCTGCGACTAATTGTTTTGCCTGACAGCAATTGTCGGCGTTACAGCAAATACACAAATATACACATGCACTTACGTATATACGCCTCGGACTTGTCCGGCGGCATTTTGATTGATTATTGATTATATCTTATTGATCTTGAACTTAATTTATTGATTTATGGCATAATTGTATGCATAATTGGTTTATTTAAGTTCAGACAATCTTACAATGCGAACTTAAACTACTAAGTAAAATGGTTTGGACATAACCACTACGAATTTGGGCTCCGATCTCGATTTCGATACAATTCCACTATCAAAATTTAATCGGTAATCGGTTTGATATAGTTTCACGACCTAATATGTATATATTCACGTTCATCGTTTGTTGATATTAAATTGTTGAAAAGTTTCCAAGTTGTATATATATATATATATATATATATACCAAATGTATAAAAACTTTTCCCAATTATAATTTCCAAAGACCTTGCCAGATCCTTGCATAGAAGACAAATCTGGCCACCTGCGAAAAATGTTGATCAACTCAATTAATACTAAGTGGCAGCCACAAAAATACTAAAGAATCGATCGAGCTGTACAGTTGCATTAATCGTCGCATTTTATTAACTCCCGCGCTATTGTCTACCAATTGTGAAAGCAAACTAATCAGAATATATAAATAATAAAATCTTTTAATATAATAATACATTAATGCTCGAGTTCTACTCTAATCACTGGGCTTTGCAATCATGCCGAAATCTAAGCACAGTCACAAAGCGGACAGCCCGCATTTATTGTTGAAACCATACGCAATTGCTGAAGACGCCAGCAAGAAGAAGAATCGAAATAAAATCCAAAATGTCGGCCAATCAACTAAAAATGACAATGAGACGCCGACAAATGCAACAACTGATCCGATAAGTTCTGAAAATGTGCTCAAATGTTATATGGTGCACCAGAAGACATCCGTTGCCTCTCTGACGAAGCAGTTCAAAGAATATGATCAGAAAGTACAAAATACCAATCTGATCATTGCTGAGAGAAACATGGAAAATTCCCAATTAAAAAAACTGTAACTAAATTCAAATGAAATTTGCTATTTAATTTTAATGTATTTATTTTTATATTTCAGCGTTGATGACTTGAAGAATCAAGGAATGGACTTAAGAGCGCAGAACAACAAGATATTAGAGAATAATAATAAGCTGGAGCAACAGTTAAATGCAATCAATACAAAGTATTCCTCATTGGAAACTGGCTATGATGAGAAGCTTAGCCAGCTTAAGGTATTTTTAAACAGAACAAAAGACGAGCTAGTTGCGCAGCAAAAGAAAAACATGGACTTGTCAGGCGAGGTAATCTATAAAACCGTTAAAAGACAGCAGCCAAATTATGACCTTTTCTTTAGAGAGAGAATCTTCGGGATTTGCTTGCTCGATTCGAGACTATGGCGCAGGAAAAGGATAACCAATTGATTGATGAAGAATCGAAGTATGCGCAGCTGCAGGCGGAGCTTATCGCAATGGAAAAGGCCATGGAACAGGAGAGACTACAACTTATAGACCAAATAGAGGTGTGTAACGCTTAAGTGTATTATTAGCTCAATAATTTGAGCTACCACTAAATAGACTGATATTAAAGACATATGACACAATATATACATAATTTCTTACACCAATCAGACAGCCCAATTACAGCAGCGAGCTGAGTCGTCAATGGCACTGGCAAAGCTAGAGCATAGCGTGCATCGTGAAACTGATCTGCTGTCGAAGGTTAATGAGCTGATGGACTATGAGAGGCGTTACGTTGAGCTGCAGCAGATTTCGAAGAACGCGTCCAGCGAAACGCAACGTCTAGAGGCAGAAATACAGAAGCAAAATCTGCAAATTGAAGAGCTCATCAAGCAAAATCAGAACTTGAACACAAATGAGGAGCGTCATCAAGCCGAAAACAGAGCACTTCAAGAAGAAAACGATCAAATAAAAGGCAACAGTGCGCTCAAAGAAGCAGCAGCTCTAAACGAGCTGAGGAAGTCTGAAAGTCAACTGAGTCAACTAAGGCAGCAATTCGATGAACAGCAAGAAAATCATTTGAATATAACAAACACTTTGTCTGGCGAAAAAAACGCGATTACACAGGACTTTCAGGAGGCCAAGCTACAAAATGAGGTAATTGAGAATCAACATTTGGTGGGAATAACTAAAAAATATAAATATTTTCAGGTATATGTGGCCGCTCTGCAGGACGAGATCAATTTAAAGAATGCCGATGTTGCCGCATCCCAACAGAAATATGACGAGCTAAAAAGTACTAGCGATGTAAGTTGCCACCAATTATTTAATTTTATGCACAGTTACAATTGCAGCTTCTTTTATGTAGGCCACTATTGCGGAGCTTAACTATAGAATAAGTTCAATTGGCAAACATATTTATCAGCCAGTCGGCACCGCCAAAGTCCTGAACAGACGTGAGACAAGTAATTCAATCGAGTCACAGATCGCACCAGTAACTCCCGTGAGTCCACTCAATACAGCAATCGTTGGTGAAAACTCGAATGACAGTATTATTCAAATAGCTGCAAATATAGCTAACAGACCACAAGTAAAAAAGCAAATAAAATCAAAAAAATGGTACACTTCCGATTTTGAGACAGATTCTGATGATAACGCGCCAAATTTGGAACCCAAACAGGTTAAATTAGTGTGCATTTTAGTATATTTATTAGATTCAATTAAGATCCATCGAATTTATAAATTTTCTTTTTTTTTAGACAAAAAGGGGATTACGGACGAATCGAATTGGCAAAGCTAAACGCGAACGTGTTTCTACTCAAGAAACAAATTTTGATAAATTGAAGAACTCATAGACAGTGTCTGGTATTTATCAAAAAACATATTTAAATTTAATTTTCCATTACATGTATTTCGAATTGAAAGTTGTATATTAATAGTTACATTGCAGACATGTTTTAATACTTTATTATTGTCTGTTTATGCAATAATCATTCAAATAATGTTCACTTTTGCACATATTATGTGTGCCTTTGTGAAGTTGGCTTATTTGTATTTAGTTTCACTTCAATAATTTTGCTTTGGTCATGAAGTAACCACATTTATCATAGTGAGTTCATCTGTAATACATAAATACTTTTGTTTCATGTTATTGTATGTTTATGTCAGGCACATAATTATTCAAATAACATTCAGCCACATTCATAATAATCAATAATTTTGCTATCTGTATAAAACAACACACATTGTGTAACATAAGCTTAAGAAGAAGTTTCTCGCATTAGTACATATATTCAGCAACTCACAAATATTTAAATTTTTCGTTATTTACGCTTATGCCAAGCGCATAAGCATTTAAATAACTTTTGGTTACTGATGAAACTCTTATTAAGACTTTGCCAAATCTGTGAAAAGTTGGTATCTTTTGTTCATATTTTAATTTCATATTTCGCAAAATACTTTAACTATCTCTTTACCACACTGTAATCAACAATCAAGAATACTATAATAAAGAATATTATAATCAATACTATGTTGCTGAAATAAAGAATTAAATGTAAATTTAAATCAAAATATTTATATATTCAAATCTATTTGCTTATAAATTATAATTAAGGTGTTAAATTACTGTGTCAACTTTGTATATATATGTAAAGCTCTTGGGCGAAATAAGTACTTATTTGCAGGGTGCAACTGTAATTAATTTGATAAGTGGCATGCTACAGATAGATCCATTGATTAATGCGCAACTTGAACTTGATTGAATTGATTGATCTCAGTGCGACTGACTTATGTATGTCAAGTGGCTTGTGGGGGTCAGTGGATAGTAGTAACGCCCATGAAAATGCTGATTATCTCCGTTAATGTTGATTAGCATTTTGCAAACAGATACAAATTACATTTGAAGTTCATGCAAGCGGAATGATTGATTTGATTCTTTTGGTAATCCCCTTTTCCGTTTGCCAGCTTATCCACTTAGCCATCATCCATCAGTATCAGAGGAACACGAACGCGCCCACAATTCGCAATTCAATAATGCTAAAGCCACAACAGTATTCGCAGCTCATGGTCAGCGCTTATTGCTGTCCTCCCCCAACTCGTGTGGTCCAACACCAACACTCGAGCCACACAACAACCATTGCTAATTGTGTTATGGAGGCACAAATGCCACAATCCTTTCAGGCGCCTCGAACCGCAGCCAACAGAAGCGGCAATGGCAGCGACGACGTCAACAATAAGAGTAACAGTAACTGAATAGTTGCAGCCGCAGTTTCGACAGCAACAACAACAACCACAACAGCGTCCCATTGAAACGTTAATGGGCGACATCGACCGCCACACCGCAAAAACTAAACAGACCCCTTCGACGCTCGGTTTAATCACAAACAATTGTGTCCGGCCACTGGCCGAGTAGAAAGACCCCACCAAGCACCCCTTACGACAACGATAACAATAAACAGTACCCGTTACTCACGCCTCCCCACCCTTGCAGCACAACCTCGCAAATCGTTACACATTTTAGTTCGGTATTAAATCGAATAATATTCAAAAACCAAACAACAAAAGTTTTGGTTTTGCATATTTTGCTTACAACAACAACAACAACAAGAACAACAACAACAAGAACAACAACAACTATAGCAGCAACAGCCGCTGTTGGGACTTTTGTGTGTTTCAACTCTGCATTGAAAGTAAACACAAAATAATTATCATTGTTCAGCATAAAACAAAAAAGAAAGAAAGGAAAAAATAGAAAAATAAATCATTTACTTACGCTACGTTTATCCAAAACCTGTGCGCGCAATTACAACGGTAATAGCAGCTTAAATCCTCCCCAATCCACCTTCACCCCACCACCCCTCTGCCGATGCCTCTGGCATTTCTTGATTTGTACGTCCGCTCGATTGCAGTGAACGACAGAAGCAGCAGCAGCAACAACATTAATGATTTTTGCTGTTGTTTTGTCCGTTGCTACACGTATTTGTTGCAGGGCGCATAAAAAGCATAAGCGCGTAAGTAAAGTCAACCTCATTTATTTTGAATATAAACTACATTTTTTTACGACTGCCAGCAGCAAAACAGCAGCAGCAGCATTATCCAGCATCCAGCAGCCAGCCGCAACCAAGCCAAAGTCAAAGCGCTTTGCAATAGTCAACGGCAGCAACCGTCGCCTGATTTCGTTACTGGGGCCCATCATCATCAGCCTGGCAACCGGCAATGACAACTAAGCAGTGCAGTTTGGGTGCTCAGCCTGCATTTCATATCGAACTCATCCAATCTTCAATTAAATTCTTCAAGTTTCCAAGCAAACTTTCGCACTACTCAGGACGAAGTGGGCGACCTTTTGTCCATTTGCCTAAAATAAAGCTGCCTGCTTTGAAACTTTAGCTGCAGAGTTGCATTTCCTGGCGGCTGAGTGATAATTGGGCTGCCTTTTTGGAAACTGATCAGATTTAATGCATTTAATTCATGCTTCAAAATGTTGCAAAATATTTTGCCAACTGATGCACGTATTTATATATATTTATTATACAAAGTATAGAGCACAAGCTTGTCGACTTTGATTTCTCAGGTTTCCAGGTATTATTTGTATACCCTGTAAACAAAGACTACACAGGTAATCACGGAACTGGAGTCCAATTAGGTTTTGATATTTATACTTATAAGGTCTTTATTCACATGTTCAGAATATTTTATATTATAATATTTCCAATCGTTTGTTTAAGGCTCATTGATACTTAATTAAAGCATTTATAATAAATATATTGTATATTTGCTTTAGTAATTTATTGAGTAATTTGGAATATCTGGCTTGCGAATAATTGTTCAAATGTAAATAATAATCATAATTTATAGTAATAATTAAGGCTGATACGTTTTGTACTGGGTATCTACTGGATATCCTCAAAAATAATATTTCTTTAGCTTGCTTTACGCTTTTTTTTGCTTATTGTTTTTATTACATGATGCTGTTTTTTTTTTACTTGTTGTTATTGTTGTTGTCTTTGTTTCGTTTGTTATCGTCAAGCAATTTTTGTGGAGGTTTCGACATTAAACGTAAAAATGACACACAGCTTAAGCAAAATGTGTGGACGGGAGTCGAAAGTGGATGGGGAGGTGGGGTGAGGGGGTGACATTTTATTTTTTCTTGTAGTGGTTTATGGTTGATGGTGATTTTGGTTAGGTGACATGGGGGCAACAGTTCATTGCCATCAGTTGCTGCTTTGGTCCAAGACTCACACACACACACACACACACACACATACACAACACACACACACACACAATGGCCAGCAAATAAAGAGAAATGAATGCATTCGTCATGACCTCGAAACGGAAACAATTGAAAAAGCTTTCCTATCGTTCTGAGACTCTTGCGAGCAAACGGAGTAGGAGCGGGAGCCGGAGCGGGGGAAAGGAACAGGGACAAGCCGAACCGCAACGCGACCCCTTCCCTCACACACACGCACACATACTCACACACATACAAAATACACACAAAAATGTAACCGAGGCGTAACACAAAAATGCAACTGACATAGAAAAACGGCATTTTATATACCCAGGATCATACACAACACACACACACTCACACACACACACACATACACATATATATAGTAAGCTCAAGTTGGTTTTAGCTTAATATCAAGTCCCTGGCACATTTTACTTAATTTTTTTTTATTGTTTTTCTTTGCACACAATGCAGCAGCAATAAAAATAAAATGGTGAAGCAAAGAAGAAACAGTAAAAAAAAAATAGAACAGAAGAAACTGCCAAGAAAATTCTTTTTACCATTTGAGCAGAGTAAAGTAAGTGGACTGGGCAAAGGCGCAAGGCACAAGGCACAAGGCACATTATGCTCCCGATTCCCATGAATGTGCCAAAGAGTGTTGGCCAGTTGGTTAGTTGGTTGAAAGTTGGACTCTGCCATTGCCAAGGGCTTCCTTCAATGATGCAGCTGAGATTGAGCAGCTTGTGTCTGGCAGCGGCAGGTCGACGTTGATGTTAGCGCTGGGTCTTAAGCTTGGACGCTGCACGTTGCACGTTGCATGTTGCACGTTGCACGTTGCACGTTGAACGTTGTGTTTGGGTGCGTCAACTTCAAATTAATTGGAATTTAACTTCATTATTTTGCATGCCTAAGCATGCTGCCTGCCATGCTATATGGCCCATTTTGGGAGCGTTGCCTACTTTTGGGTGACTGCCTGACACCATTTTGCGCTTGGTCAATATTTCAAACAGATTAGAGAGCAACAAAATGCGCCATAATTGAATGCCAGACGCCGTCCAAAGCCAAAGCCAAACACAAACCCGGACGCGGACAGAACCCGACATACTAACGACCCAAGCCACGAGCATCCACCAGCTGCTCAGCACAAGACATACATATTTAATGAGCCCCGACACGTCTTGCGACAGGCAGCACATTTGCCGTCAAGGAGTCGGAGGCTGAGTTGGAGGAGGAGTCGGAGTCACCATGTGGCTGTAGGTAACTGGTTCCAATTGCTTTTGCCTCACTCTCATCAATTGCTGGGGGGCATCGTTAACGTTTGCCGCAGTCGAAGTCGCAATCTCACCTTGGCAGCGGCACGCACTCATACGCACACACACACGCACATACACACACACACACATAAGCTGAAACATAAATTTCGTTAATCATTGAACTGGAAATTTAATAGCCAAGCCATATTTCTATATATATATATATATATAAATTTATATACAGGCGGCAGGGATTCTACACACCCATTTGGCCATTTCCACAATTCCAGCACTCGGCCGCATTGCAGTTAAAGTTTCGTTCGCATCCACAAAGCAAGCAGAGCGCAAAAAATTCCATTGCACGGAGCACGTGCCACGTGGCCAGTGTATGGTTGGGCTGGGCTGGTGAACTGGTGGCTCTCCCTCTCTCAAAAACTACGGCAACCATAATAAGCGTTTTGTTCAACAATAAAAAAAAAAAACAAAAATAATTATAATTATAATAATAAAAAAAAAAAAAAATCATTTTATTTTTTGGGCCTTTGGCTGACGAGTTTTTGCCAGGCTGAGTTTGTCAATGCATTGCGCTGCTGGCAAAGCTAAAATACATAATTATGCGGTTGTTAAAATAATGCGAGTTGCCGCAAAGTTCAGTTCAGGCAACAAAACAAAATGCCAAAAGGCGACCCAAGGGTCACGAAATGCGCCATGAAGATATAGACATAGATCTGAGATAGCCACCGAAATGGCCGCACTTTTGCTCCATTCCTTTCGTTTTCAATACAACCCAAATCCTCAGCCATCTCAATGCGGAAATAGATTAAGCTTTAAATGCCACAATGTGTAACCGTAATAGGGTCAATAGATGGCAGGAGCAGAGCCTTAGCACCTGCCGCATTAGCATTCCGCCTCTTTGTTGTTAGCGCTCGTCTCACAATGTGGCAATATATTTAAATGGCTGAGCAGCAAACAAGTTGAAAGCAATTGCCGTTAGGAATTTTACACAGCTATGCTTTTGCCACAAGCAAACATTGATGCAAACAATGATTTTCGAATAAAAGCACACACACACACACAACACACACACACACTCACACACAAAGTGATTACACAATTTGGTATTAGTAAACATCCAAGTTAATTTTCTCTCTACATTTTAATTGATAACTTTAACATGTTTACTAATGAAATGCAATTTTAAACCAGCCACTTGGGCAATTACAATAATCGAACTCAAATATAAGACAAATGTAGTTGAATAAATGGTTCTAATCCAATTGGATTTAGCCATTAAAGCATACAAATTCAATTCTCTCTCAGCATAATGGTATGAAATGAAGTCTTCCACGCTCTGATTGCGTCTGTTTTCTCGGTTTTTACTACTATTCAAAAAAACTCAGGGCTTTTTTTTATTATTTCAATAAATCATTATTTATTTATTTATTGTCTGCAGATAACTTTTGGCAAGCAACTTCGATATTAAAACCTACGCAAACTTTCAGACTCAACTATTAATTTCTACTATGGTTTTTCTTTTTTTTTTTTTAATGCGTGAATTAATTGAATAATTCACTTGAGTCGTCGTCTGTGGCCGATCAAATATATAAAAGTCTTTATTATCGAAGGTGTCCTGCTCTCTGTTAACCTTGTCAGCTGCAGGTAATTTAGTCACAGATTTTCTTGAATAAATGTGCGGAGCTGGCGACGGATGAGGCAAGTATCACTTGCCATTGGAATCGATTGGTGGATTTTTTTTTTCTTCTATACATCTTTGAATTAATTTGGAATTTATTCACTTTCACGTCCGCTTTCGATGAGTGCCATGACGAAAAAAAATAAACAAGTCCAAAGGGATGGGGCAAAACCAATACTTTTGGCAGACAGAATAAGGGAAAAAGACGATAAGCTAAATTTGGGGAAATGTTATAAAAAAAATGCTCCAACATCTACTACTTAATTCATAGAGGACGTGGGAAAAGCTTGCCTTGGTCTAAGAATTATAATAACATTGCCTCCGGGATAGTTGATTAGTTGGTTAGTTAGTCAGACAAGCGCACTGCAAAGTGAGAATATATATATATATATATATATAGACAAACCCAATAAATTATAAGCACCAGTCAAGTCTATCTTATCAATATATCTCATTATCGATGTGCAAATATTTAATATTTATTATTTACCCCCCTACAGAGAGGGTATTTTCTTGCTCAGCTTCTAAGTTCTCTGTTTAATAAGAAGGATAATCGGCTTAGAAGTCTTTGTGCAACAATTTCAGGAGAATTGTGCAGGTGACATGAATCCTTTGCAACCTATTTACAATCATAATAGAGATGGCAATCTGACTAGATAAATTAAATTGCATGCAAGTAAAAGCAAGATTAAACTAAAAAAGGATTAATTTAATATTTCGTTATTAAAAGTGTACAAAATATAAGCTTAAACAAAAGTTTTGGTAATACTTTTTATTATATTGTCAACTATATCCAGTTCTCCATCTAGAGAAATATTTCCTGAGTTTATTTGTGCGCCTTTTTTTTATTTATATAAATTGCCACTTCATATATAACTTTTTCACTTAAATATTATATAAATATTAGCAATGCATGAACACTTTCAGTTTTATTAGTAAGTATAAATATTTCTGCAACGCTTAAAGTGTTGCTCGGAATAAAGATTGGAACGCAAAACAAATTGTGAAATATAAATATTGCTATTATATTTATTTTAAGACACTTGAAATGAATGCATTTTCGTTTGGTATTGTTCATAATTTGTTAAATATTTAAGCTGTTTTGTGCAACCGTTTCTATTTGGACTACAGCTGAATGTACGTTTATATATTTTATTTTTAAGTAAATATAAATATAATGACAATTAACAAATATATGGAGTTTTTAACGTTTGCAACGTAAAGCTCGAAATCGTTGAAGGACGGAATGGGGGCGAATGCGACGTAAAGGAAAATCCGTTTCAACTTAAATGCATCCCTTACGATTATTTTTATCGCATCTGTGTCATTGTCGTCTGTGTTGCTGTTGTTGTTGTTGTTGTTGTTCCTTTTGTTGTTGTTGTTGTGGTTGTTGTTGTCGTGCGCTGCTTACATGACCGGATCCGGACTGCAACCTGTGCTGGGACAGATGGTGGGCCCATAAAGCGAACAGTGCTAAATCCGGCCAACAATTGCAGCACCAGCTTGCCACACAGTGAAAATGACGAGAGTGCCACGGATGGAGCAGAGAGTAAAGCAAAGCAGAACAACGGCCCTTTGAGCTGAGCTGCATTGGCTCAGTTCAGCGAATTTCTGCACAAACTTTTGCAGCAGGCAAAACCCATAAATGCCAAGCACCCATCGAGGAGCAGCGTTCCACCAACTGGGTGCCCTCAAAGTGGATGTGGAAGCGACAGTTGAGTGGCAACTGTAGCTGCTATTGATGTGATATGATTGTATTTGCTGTTATTGCTAGCTGTATTTATGTCTTACTAACCCAACTAAAAGGGCCACTGTGTGGGGCATTTGCCCATTTAATACAGCTGAAGTTGAATTTGGAGCTTTGAGTGGGTTTGGGGATAATTTAAGCGTTTTCAATGACTCCAATCAATTTGTGCAATGGACATCAAATGCCAGACAAATAGAAAAATGCAAGCATTGTCAATGTGCAGATACACACACACACACAAGCACACACTCGGGACAGTGAGTAAATAGTTTAAGTAAACAAGCAACAACAACAATGACTGTCAAAACTAGAAACAAAGCCAACAACACTCAAAGTTTCCCTCTTTGTGTGCAGAGCACTCTATATCTCCACACACATTCACACACACACACACACACACACACACAACCACTCACTCACACACTCCACACATATGTGGCCAGCTAGTTAGTTAGTTATATACAAATATACATATATATATATATATATATATACAAGTGGCTATCCAAAAGTACAACCAGCTTGAGCCTGAGCGGAAAGTCAAAGCAGAGCCAGGCAGAGTCCAGTTGGGCCGAGTGAAGTGTGTTGATTGAAATGGAAATTGGCAGATTGTGGAAGATACTAATTGGAAAGCCCCTTCCTTCCACAGATAATATGCTGTCGATAAGTGGCAAGCGTGTCATTAGTTTTCATACTTATTAAATAAGTTATAACAGTGAAATCGATATCACAGATTGTAACATTTAATAATTAAATATTAAATATCTTTAAGCTAAAAAAAATAAAATGTTTATTACAAGAATAATTAAATATTTATTATTATTAACTAACGTTGTCTGACTTTAAAGAAGAGACTTTAAGAAACTAGTAACCTGACTTGGAAGTTTTTCATGAGTCAATCTATTGACCAATATACGAAATGTATTACAAATTTTTTTTTAAGCCTATACGTCAATGGATGAAAACCATGAATTGAATTTCTAACAGATAAATTTAATTTACTCTTCAGAATAGATATGCACTTTTACGGAAATCAATGTTTCATCGAGTTCATTTTTTACATAGTTCCCCTTCTTGTTTATCTTGCTATTCATTTGCCTTTGAAATGGTAGATTCATTGTGAGTCAAGTAAGCTTCTGACTGGTTCTCCTTGCTTCCTATGGAATTTTGACTTTATTTAAAAATTTTTTTTTTTTTTTTTGTATATTTATCTTTCTGTTCTGTACTGTTTCGCTCTGTTTTCATTACTTTTTTGTACCTTTTATTTATTTTTTTTTTTGTTGTATTAGTGTTGCTGCACTTAATGGTTGCTATGCGAATTTCATTTGAAGTGCTTGTTTTACGGCTTCGTTCTACTTTATAGGCCAATTTAATGGAATAATTTATTTCAATAAAAAGCTTGAAATAAAAACCACATCCCAAAACTGAAAAATGAAATCACAAAACAAGATCTTGAACAACTACAGCACTGATAGGCAAAATCCCAACTCTGCGAGTAGTTAAAATAACAAGTTAGAAAAGTTAAATCATCGCATTCACATTCATTCTTGAATACCCTTACAAATTGCTTTGAAAAATTATATGATAAAACGTTATTGTTCAATTAATAGTAATACATTTTTATTGGTCAATAGTTTGAAAGAATATTTAATGCAATTCTAACATAGACTATGAAATCAGAAAATAAATAGCTTTTAAATGCATTTACTTCTTTGCAACCACTGCAATAACTGCAGAGATAATTGTTTGTTTAAAACATTTAAATTATTTAGTTTAAAAAATATAAGTTTAATTAATACAGCTTATACATTTAATTAGTGATTGAAATTTTTCTTAAATTAATTGTTTAAGTAGAGCCACCTCATAAATTTATAATGAATATAAAATTTTTATTTAAAATTTTTGGGTTCCCAAAAGCTGGCGTTGGCTTCCAAATGAAAGTGCTTTTATGAAAATATTTCAACTTATATCAAAATTTGAGAAATTGGGTTAAATTAATAAAAAGTTGTCAGTTTGAATGGCCTGTGCGTCCAATGCGTTGCACATGTGGTGACAAAAATATAAAACTTTGGACAAGAGTACAAAAACAAATACCAACACAAATATATCGCGTTTTTATTTGCATACTTGTTTGTGCGCTCACAGAATGATTTAAAATTATAATTTCGGAGGATAAAAAATTGAATCAAAAAAATTATATTAATAATAATAATACAAAAAACAGAAGAACGACAAAACTGCAACAGTGTGAGAAATACCACTGCCAGTACCAACACCAAATCACAGACTCCCAACTTGGATGCTATTTAGTTGCTTCATTTTTTTCCCCCCTTTATTGCTTGTCTCTCGTAACTTGAATTAAAATTATTCTACTACGTTTATATGCGCATGCCTTGTAAGTATAACGTCTACGCGTAGAGTGGTAGGCGTGGCCAGAGGAGGCACTGCATTTCAAAATGTTGTTGCAAGAAAAATAATAAAAAAAAAGAAAGGAAAAATATTATCTGTGTAAGCCAACAATCAAGTGGTAAGTTTACAGTTAAGTAATACGCACTCGTCGCTTAATGGCCTGGCACTGCTTGGACCGCAATCAGCAGCAAGCTGGTGGCAACGCAACCCTAACGCCAAACGCCAAGGCCAATGCGAAAGCAAACTTAAGGATGACTCCAGGACAGGACAGTCCATCAGCGCCTGACACTCGTCGCTCTGTCCCAAAGCGCCATTACTGTAAAACTTTAACGCTGAGTTGTTAGCACCAGCAAAAGCAGCAACAGCAGCAAGCAAACTTAGGAACACAAACACGCGCGCCACACACACACACGCACACACACACACGCACACACACACACACACACACACGCTACAGACATCAGTCCAAATGGAGAGGCAGGCAGCCAATCCCTCCGCTACCAACAGCTTACCTATCGTTAGTCCCTTGCCCAAGCCCTATCCATATCCCAATCCCAATCGCAGTCAAGCCATGTCAAAGCAGTCGCAGCGAGACGAAGGCGACATTAGCTTAGCGCGCCAAAGTAAAAGTTAAGGCATCATAAGCACTCCAACCGCCAAGCAGTTTGACTCCTACGCACACAGATTGAGTTATTTGCCTTGGGACAGTCCACTAGTGACTCACTCAGAGCGTAGGAGAGAGGGAGATCGAGAGAGGGATGGAGGAAGAGCGAGAGTGAGAGCGAGAGCGAGCTTAAATTGTCTGTATGAGCAGCGGCGAGCTTTGGCTGCAAAAAGTGTTGCCTACTTTTGAGCGCTTTTCAAATTTCTGTTCTTTTTGAGTGCAGTTCGCAGCTTGAGTCGCGACTTAAAGCGCTTTGAGAAACTAGTCGTCTGTTGCAACTCCGCTCAGACCTTACTGTGTGTGTGTGTGCGTGTGTGTGTGTGTGTGTGTGTACATGTGCTTTTTAGCCGCTCCTCAGCGACAACTCTTCCATTTGATTTCTTTGATTCTTTTTTTAGTAGCAACTGCAGCGTTGGGCACTGGTGGCTCATTACAAAGACCAAAAGTGGGTCAATTTACGTGCCGTCGTTGCCAATGGAACGCTGTAAGGTGCTATGGGTGTCTGTGTGTGTGCATGACTGTCTGTTGTTCTTGTTAAATAAACCATGCTTTATTGGACGCTTATATAAATACATATATATTTATATATATATATTAGCATATATTTGTAGGACATATATAGAGCTGTGGTCAGAATAATAATAGTGCTGCTTGATAAAATATATAAACTATATTTTTTTTTTAAATAATATAAATATATATATAATAATTTAATTAAATATAGATGCCTTGCTCCCAACACCCACCTTAATTTGAGTTTTGAATTTATAATGATTAAAGCTCGGCAGGAAATAACCATTTTGGCCGTTGGATTACTGCTGGAGCCATTTTTGGTCAGGAGCATCCCAATTTTTTGTTGAAAAAAATGAAGTAACAAAAAATTCATTTACTATTTGGTCAAGTAATAAGACGAGACTTTAACAGCAACTATATAGAGTATATAGTAAGTTAGTTTGTATGTGTATGTCTGCTGAGAGCATTGATGGGAGGCAGCTTTGATACACATGGGAATTTAATTTGCAACCCAAGTAAATGCAAGTAATGATGGCATACTTTACAATTTTGATAATGCCACTAGCAGCAGTGAAACAAATATACATATATATATATATATATATTACATGTATATATTCATTTTATCTATCTATGCCATCTTTCTAAGCAACTGCAACTGGCAGCTGCAGCAGCAGCAGCAAATCTTTGCTTTCTTCAATTCTGCTTAGATATTTTGGTAAGTGCAAACGAGCAATTTGAAGTGGTTAAATATTTGAAATTGGTTTTGTGTAGCCTGTCGTCGACAAAGATGACTTTTTTTTTGTTCATGCAACAGCAGCTGGCGCAACTTAAGCAATGTTCATCATATTAATGAATCTTTCTATGTGCATCCGCATCATCATTGGCATCAGCTGTTGCTGTTGCACAACCGACGGAGTGCATCAGAAATAGTAATTGGAGCCTTGATAATTTCTTTAATCGGATAGTTATGCAACATTGATCTATTGAATTTTTAATGCAAATTGAGTTTGGTAGCAGGAGCTGGAGGTAATGCCATATCAATTAGGTAATTGTGTGCGGACATTTATTGAATTGACAGACATTCGAGAACACTTTGGTAAGTTCTTAGGATTTTTGGGGAGCATAAGTTGTTCAGTTCAGGCTCGGATGCCTGCGTACGGATTAAAGGGGCAATAAATAGGCATTAAGTGGGCAAACAACAAACCAAAGGAGGCATTTAGCTGAAGGAGAAACAGGAGCACGAGTAAAACTGGAGCATTTGCCACTGGATTTGGGAGCGACCAGGCAGCAGATAGTCGACAGCTTGAAGAGCACCGCAAAGATACGTAAGTAAGTCGCATGAAGATGTTTTTGCAATTTGTTGTGGTTGGGCTGATGTTGATGGGAATTGGGCTGGCACTGGCTGGGACTGGAACTGATCTGGGACTAACGCTGTCGGGATGCTAAGGATGCTAAGGTTGATGTTGAGGCTGTTGCGGCGGCTGCGGCGACTGCGGCTGAGGTTGCTGCAAAGGAGATAAAATGCGAACAAAAATTGCGGCTGGCTTCAAGTGGATTGCTGCTAGACAGGCTGAAATGATGGCGCATAAAAGGCCATGAAGTGCAGAAGCAAAATCACTAACACAACCAAATGAATAAGAAGAAAAAGCAGCAACAGCAAATGCCATAGACATGGCAATAGCTCAAACACAATGCGCAAAGATGTTGGATGGTGCAGACAGTGCTGTCAGATGTTAAGGAGTAAAAAAAGCTAGTTTGAAGCCGTAATGAAGAAAAATCCATTTAAACTTCCAAAAAGAAAAGAAAATTAAAAAAATATCAAGAAACTTTAACTAACTTAAGTTAGCCGGAGATTATATACTCTTATAAAAGCAGAAGAAATGGATAATTGTTTACCAAGTTCCATCAAGAAAGACAAACAGAATGAGATAATTTTGATTTATTTTTATTGGGAAACGTCTCCTTCAAAACGTTACGACAAAACAATATGTTATATAAAAATGAGAACAGATCTTGTAGTGGAGGGAGGAGAAGCAAACAAAGACTATTTGCGAAAAAAAGGCCAAATTCATGAGATTGGTAGCACTGACCGTCAGCTAAATATATATACCTGAACTAGATAGATAGAAATTACGAAAATTTTACCACAATTTCACATAGATATATAAATGAGCAAAAAGCAAAAGACCAGAAAGATAATCCAATTTTATTTGAAAAGAGTCCAGTCCTTGTTCTAACGACTTGGATATTAAAATGCCAGTCAAGTGGAATGAAAACAGGTAAATGCGAATATCTTTTGATTTGACAGTAAAGAGCCAGTTTTAGAAAACAGCTCAAAGAGGCCATTCAGTCGGAGCAAAAGAAAAATGCTCGTCAAATGGAAATAACTTGCGAGTTGTACATCTGAGATCATACTTGTAGGATATTAAATAAGATTCGGCTTAAGTGAAAGCATTTAATACTGACAGACCAACAGATATCCTGCAATAATCAGAGAAAAAAATCAATCTATACAGAGAGAGAGAGAGAGAGAGCGAACAAGTTATAGATACGTGTGAGTAAGGGAAAAAATAAAGTTGTGAAATACAAATAAAATTACAAATAGTTTATAAACACAGCTAAGAAGTTGCATAAAAATGTTTATTTATTTTATTATCCTTTATTCTTTTCTCTGCATGTTAAAGGCAAAGAATAAAAAAGTTGACATGCATCGCAACAATCTCAAATAGATAAGTACTAAGCACTGATCGGGGCACGAATACACTTAAATGGAACTGAGAAAATACCCTGACTGAATTGCATTGCAGAAAGAATTTTCTTATTAAAAAGTAGAAAACTTTGGGAAAAGTCTTGTGAATGCCAGCGTCGTAGGATGCGCGACTTAAAAATGCGCATGGAACCAGGAGCGGGCTATCTTGCTCGTGCCATGGGACATGCAGAGAAACTACTGTGAAAAGATGAAGGGGGTAGAGAGAGAAAGAGAGAGAGGGAGAAGAGGGATGTAGGAGATACTGTAAGGGTCTTTTGTATGCAATTCGCACAATTGCATGGTGAATGATATAAAACTCGCTGCTAAACATGCATGCACCACACACATCATATTCACTCTGTCTTACACTTTACGTCTTTCTCCCTCCCTACCACCCCCCCTCCCAACTCCTGAACAGCCCCCCTTTTGGTTTTGGCCTCTTTTCTGTCTGGCTCTGGCTGTTTCCAACTATGTGGCTAGAAGTGTGAGCCAAGCATGTGGAACAAAACGTAAAAGTTTGTACAACTTTGGCTGTGAGTGCTGCGGAATGTTGGTCTACGGTGGTATATGTGGTATAAGTCCGGGGGAGTGGGTTAATGCCGGGGCAAATGAAGCGTAAGCAGCACTGCAAAGACTAACAAAAACACACACATTCACACAGACACACACACACACACACACAGACAAGCTGAATAAACATGCATGTGGGGTAAAAACAATACATTTAATTAAACTTTAAGATGAGTTAGCACAACAAAAGAACTAGGCAACAATCAAAACAACAACAACAACAATAAAAACAACAACAACAACAACACCAACAAACGCCAACAGCAGTGTAATAAAATTCACACTTTCAACATTTTCTGCAGTTTATAAAAGCCTTGGTTCAAGGAGCATATAAAAAATTGTTAACGCTCTGCAATAGCCGGCATTTATTTTGAAATTATGGTCCAAACAATATCTCTGCAGCAAAACTTTAATGCGTAAATTCCATCATGCTGATTGTCTACCCTTCTCTCCTCTCTCTCTCTCTCTCTCTCTCTCTCTGACTATCTGTCTCTCTTTTTCTCAAAGTGTTTGCCTGCCTTTTACACTGCCTGGTTTTGGCAGTGGGCCATTTGAATAGACGCTTGTTTGTTGGCTTGCAATTAATATTAACGTAAAGTCAACATTGTTTTAGACTCGTTCGCTCTGCACTGAACGAACTGCTTAGATTGAAACTAGTCTTTAGTCAAACAATTTATTAAGTTTAATATTTGCTTAATTTTATTGCACAGACAGATTCTGTTTGCTTATTGCGTAATTATTAAGTATTTAAAGGTTTCCATTTAAAAAAAAAAGATACTTGATAAATAAAGCGTCGCCTGCATTTGAGTTTAGTGCAACTTAAGACATCAAATTCAGATCCCAAGTATATCAATATAGATTTAGCCATATTTTCACGACAATAATGCAATTTATGCAAATGTGGCAAGTGTACTCAAGTCAAATACTTATTTAAGATATTTTTTGTATACATTTTTCATGTTTTCTAAATGTACAATGGATTTATTTCGCGCTAGATTAAGTTAGTATATACGGCCTATAAAATAAAGGTTTACGTAATGAGATTAACATCCTCAAATATGCACAAGGCAATCTCAATTTACATAAATCCTATCGATCTGCAAATTAAGATATGTAACTGACTTCAAATTATTGCAACACATTTTACATTGCTATCATTCCCCACGCTCTGTATCTCTCTCTCTCTCTCTCCCTCTCTCTCTCTCTGTCTGTTTTGTTTCTCTTTTGTATTCTTTTCTCGCTGTGTGCTGCTGTTAAACAACGCTCAACGCTATCTAGTTGATGGCTACAAACTTTGGCATAGTAGTCACGTCGGGGCAACACCCCTAGACCCCTACACCCGTTACACTTCCCGAACGTTGTCACAATCTGTATCAGAGCAACGCAAAGGCAACCGGTGCGTGATTGTCAAGGCTCGTTTTAAATGTTGCTCAACTAAATTGGACAAACATTTTCAAAGCGCATTCGCGTTCGCATTCTAAATTAGCACATTTAGCAGGACCCTCCCAATTCAACGCACCGCAATGTTTTTACAAATGATGGGCGTGGCAGTAGTCATGCATACAACATATTGAGTCCGTAGATTGCCATTCACTAGTTTGCCAGTTGCCAGTTGCCAGTTGCCAGTTGCCAGTTGCCAGTTGCCATAGTTAGCCTGACTTTGGCAGAGTTGCCACTTGCCGGTTGCAAGTGGATTACCAGCCACATTTGTAATTCAAAGTGCGCCTTGCTGCTGACGTCTTTTTCATTTCAATTCTCAATGCACTTTTCGGGGTGCGGGTGTAGGTATCTGTATCTGTGTGTGTGGGTGGTCATGCGGCAGTTTTAAAAGCAAAATTCCATTTCCGCAAGCTGCCGGCGCGCGGCTTTTAACAATTTCAAGATGCCGTCAACGCCATCGGAAGAAGCAGTCGAGCAGTTACTGACTGAAAAAATAATCGAGTTCTCATGTAACTATTCGCTTGTGTACATGTGTGTGTGTTTGTGTTTGGCACAACAATAAATGCTAATTTCCCTTTTGGGTGGCAACATAAAACATTCTTAATTGAAAAACGCTGACAGAAATGTCCGCAACTAGAACGACAGTTGCTCATTCGGGCTGATGATTGACACACCTGGGTGGTCTTTTGCATATGTGCGAGTGTGCGAGTGTGTGTGTGCGTGTGTAAGTGTGTGTGCCAGCTACTTTGAGTTGAGGTGAGATGCTTTTGTTTCAGTTACGTTGGCGGGCGGCTCTAACCGTCAAACGCAAGACAAACACACAAAACCAGAAAACCGGCAGACGGGCCGACAGACGGAGAGACGGAGAGACATGCAAACAAACGACACACAAGCTGGCAAACAAGCAAACAACCAAACAAAGTGAAGGGAAAAACAAATGGCCAAAGTTCGCACATGGCAGCGGAAGATGTTGACGAAGTCGCGTACCAAAAAAATAAGAATAGAAACAACAACAACAACAACAATAACAACAATAACAACAACAACAATAAAAACAACATAAACAAAACAAAACCCCATGCCAGACTGGCGGTATAAACAGTAGCGGAACGAAACGGAGCGGAGTGGAGCAGCTGTGGAGTGGAGTGGAGTGAAGTGGATTGCATTTGATGGCACAATATGAATAAAATGAATAAATTGGCATATGTAATGCGTTTACACTGGGGTTCCTGGGTGGTGATATATATATTTTGGGAAGGGGCTACCCGATGCTTGCTGCGTGCTGCTTGCTGCTCCTAGATGATGATGCTTCGACACATTTAGAAAGAGAGAGTGAGTAAGAGAGAGAGCCCAGAGGGGCCCGGGGCCACCTGGAGATTTGCTTGAATGCGGCACTGATTATATGCCATGAGATTTTCATGGCGCGTTATCATTGGAATCTGCGCCACGTGTGCTCGGCGCGGGCGGGGACCTCAAATTGGGTGTTGAACGGTGCGAGGAAATTTCGATGAAAGTTCCACAGGGGAATTGCCAAATGGCGGACTGCCAAATGCGAATCCGAATGCGAATGCGTCTGTGGCCACAAATTGATGGCCAGACGTTGTCTGAATGGCAGTCTAAATGATTGCACATAAATCGATAAAAACAACAATCGATGACAAAACCATCTATTCATCATATTCATTGCTGAAGGCCAACAGTTTTATTGAGTACATTACATTATCGTATATATATATATATATATATATATACATTTTTTTTATTATGTTTTGTTTTATGATAAAGAGCTTAATTCAAATCTGGTATGTTTACAATACGCTCACATCAATATTATTTCCAAATTCAGAATTGTGGTATCAAAAATTCATCATTGTCCTTCCAATCAAGAGAATTTATACCCACAGGCCACAATATTTTGCTTATTTTACAATGGAAACTCAACAACTTTTCAACTATTAAGGGAATTACCTTTACCTGCTCATAAAGTAAAACAATTGGAATTTTCATTTATTTATTCACACTTATTCGAAACAAACTTTTCTTCGATTTTCAACGCAAATTCTCCGTGCCAATAATAGGCAAAAGTTGAATTGTGAACGCATTTTGTGCTCAAGGTTGGCCTAAAACAGGTGTCCCTGGACATTTGGACGTGTGCAATTATTTTCAGTTTGTTTCCAATTTATTTATGCATATTTTAGATTGTTATAGACGATGAGATTTAAATGGGAAAAATCAAACTCAAATGAATGAATTCATTTTCAAAAGCAAACAAATAAATTTATTTAGCAATTTACATTGTAAGTCTCATCAGGGAAACTGCTACAAACAGCTGGCACCATCAATGTGCTTTACTTTTATTAGAGTGGTGCTGTTGGTGGGGTTGGTGGGTTTGGTGTCTCTGCACCACTTGCTCTACTCTACTTTGATCCAATAAATTTGAAGCTTGCAGCTCTCTCGACTATTTTATGTGTATAATTACAAGCTGCCTTTTTGCCAGGGGATGCTGCACTTTGGCTGTGCGAAACTGAGGCAACGATGTGAAAGCAAACTCACACACACTCACATATATATATATATATATATCTATATATATATAGGTATATATGTACATGTGCACGTGCTTGCTCGTACGCACTCACAAAATGCCATGGCATTAGCATAATGTGATTCTCTAAGCATCTGATTTGCAGGCAGTCAGGCAGCCAGTCAGGATATCGCCAAGGACGGTCAACTTGTTGACTTTAAGGACTACGTGGTTGGGGTGAGGGCATGGCATCCTGCAGCAGCAGCAGCATCAGCATCAGCCAACGCATCCTGCCACTTTAACCGTAAACGCTGCAAATGAGGAAGAGTCGCTTTTCGTGCCAGCCCCGACCCCATCCACGACTGACATAACCAATGCAGGCATGCTGCAGGTTGCCACGCGCATTGATTTCAGCTCACACACACACACACACACACACTCACAACTGGCAGCTGCTATTAGATTGACATCCTATGGCTGACATTGATGATGTAGTCATTCATTTTTATCAGCGCAGAATCCCAAATGCTATAAAAACTGAAATCAACTTGCAATGCAATTTTGCATCGTGAAAGGGATTGCAGAATCTCTTCCCAGCTCGAAGAAGAGCTATTGTGATTGTGAGCTGCACCATGAGGATGGCACTTGTGTTTTGGGTAGCCTTACTGGTCCCAGTAACTACACGTAGAAAATAAATTATTCTTTTAGAAAAATTTTGTAAAAAATACTTGCTGAAAGAACAGACGAAAATTGATAGCTCAGTGGGAAGGAAGTTTTAAATATTTATATTTAAATATTTAATTTAAATTCAAAGAATTTTAAAAAATATTTGAATATTCGAAATCGTAAAGCACTAATAATATATTAACTTTAGTTATATAGTATGGGCAAAAATGTGCTCTACTGGCGACTCCACGACTCCATGTGTGACGACTGGAAATAGCATCACAGGTACTGATAATTATACAGGGTACTAAGATCTATATCCTAAACATCGGAATTGGTTTGCCCTATAGTCCTGATCTTAGTAAGAGGGTAAATCTATGTTCGAGGTAGGGGTTCGGGTTAGTCAGCCTTCTCCTATATTAAGCCTTTCCTGCATAGTGCAGGAGAACCGCTTTTCTCCGTAAGTTGTGGGATTCAAATGGATCAAGTCTGAGCGATTTTGTGAGTGTACTTTTCGCGCAAAGCATTGTGAAAATTTGTAATTTTTTAATGTAAACTTACACTTACACATATTTAAGAAATATATATTTTATTTTTTAGTGTATGTATTGCAAAAAATAACAATACGTTCTTTGCAGGCATTTGTTGTGGTTGCCCTGAAACAATGTTGTTATTGGTCCTGTTTTTTGTTATTTCTGTCATTTAGGATTTGAATACGAGTCTTATTCAGTGGCTGGTGAAATGTACAAAACTCATGTACAATGCAAGCTGGCAACTGGCAATTGGCAATAGGAAACTGGCAACTGGCAACTGGCAGCTGGAAGCTGGCAGCTGGCAGCCTACAGATGGAACCGATGAAATTTTAGTGCTTTGCTACGATGTGTTACCAGGAATGGATTTGCCTTTGTTTTGTCTTGCTGTGTTATTTGATTCCTTGGGAAGTTGGCGGGGCGAACAGTTGTTGGCCTTTGATTGCACTCGCTGTGTGGCAGCAATCCATCTCAGCTTTTGTCTATTCGATGCCACCTTCACCTGTGTTTGCCCTTGCATATGCATAGCTATCTATCCTTGTACTGGTGGCATGCAATCCAGCTTGCATTGTCTGCGTGTGGCATGCTGCATAATTTACCGTTCGAGTCAAGAGGGTTCTGCCAACTTTAATTAAATTTGCGCTTGTGAGCGTTTGCCAATACAATCTGTGACAAAGCCATGGGATTGGTTGGGTGATGGGATAGGTGGTTTTGGTTAGTGCGGCATATGACTCCTGGGAATGTGGCCACCCATCGCGTGTACCATGGAAATGATCAGCATATCCCTAAAATATTGTTGCAGCAACAGCAGCTGGAAATTGCCAGCGGAAAGTGGCAACGCCTCAAGACATTTATCGGTTAATTAACCTTAACACAAACTAAAGGGAGCGAGAGGCAGCAGCAGCATCTGCCCCATTTCAGTGAACCCCTTGGGGCATAGTCTCTTGTTTATCACTTGGCCAATTATATTGTTATTTTACCTGTGCTTACAAACGGGTTTCACTAATTTCTGCAGCTATAAAAAAATACTTATGAACAACTAAATAGACCCTTGATGTTTACCCCCCCCGTACCCTTCCCAATGCCCCACTTTACCAATTAAAAGGCAATCGACCATTTTGCACAAATTAATGTTAGGAAGCATTAATTTAATTTTAAGTAAAATAGTTTCAACAGTCTTAAAAATACAATTGGTTAGTTATTTTATTTGTTATTATTGTTTTTTTATTTTCTGCAATAAATTTCAATTTTGTTTTGAGATTTAGTGATATCAATAACAACAGCTGTGCCTCTATTTATACTGCGTACATATTATAAATCTCTCAGTGTCAAATTGTGTATGTCAATATATGTGTGTGTATGTGTATGTGTGTGTGTGGTTGTGTGTGCCTTTATTCTATCAATCGTACCACATTCTATGCGCTCAAATTGCTTTTGAGTCGATTGCTTTGCAGTTGTTTCCATATACCCTGTTCCCCCCCATGCTCCAGATAGTATCAGTAGTAGAAATACAGATCTTGAGATTTGAAAATTTGTCTCTCATATTCGCCCACAATTTGTGATAAATATAGCTTATTTTTTTAGCAACGCATGTTTTTGAATAACTAGGCTTTGTCACATGGTATCCAAAAATCGAGCTGCCTCGACCAGTATACGCTTATTTGTTGTTTTCGTGCGGTTGTCGCTGTTGTCATTACTATTGCTGCTTCCTTTGCCCGAATGCTTCCCACATAAAGCTTACGGCACGTTCCGATGCACCCGCAGCTCGCATTTGGGGATCTGTGGCCACATGCGGGCAAATGGCAGCACCACCATAGCCAGGCATTGCATGGCCAACCGAAGCGAACGTATGCAACTCCATCCACCGCTACCTCATTATCATCATCATCATCATTGTCATCACCATTAACCATTAGTTGGTGCTAGAAGAGATTTGACTGCGTCTTTCTGTCTAATGTCGACTGTGACTGGTGCCGTGTTGATTCTACTGATTTGCTTAAGCGACATTTAATCAATGCTGTCAGCGATTGTATCAACAGTACGCACAAGCTTTAAGCTATTCACACACACACACACACGCACACACACACACAGATACAGAAGAAACAGTGCCAACTGTTGCACAGCCTCCTCGAAAACAGCGAATCTTAATGTACTGTGCATTTTTGTGATTTAATTAAATGACACTTTGATCACCAAAACCTTGCATGCCTGGAAGTGTGTTACTGATGTGTGTGTGTGTGAGGGTGGGTTGTGGTGGGTGGTTTGTGCGAGAGTGGGGCTTAGTATTTCATCCAATAATCACATCACGAAATGGATGCCACACCCGCAGCTGAGACGCAGGCAGGCGTAAGCAATGCAATTAATTATAAACGAAATGAAAACAAAAGCATTGCGCCAAATTAAATAATATGCACAGAAATACACACACACACACACACACACACACACACAAACACACACAAATACTCTCGACACCATGGAGACACTTTTGGTGGCATCCATTAAAAATATTTAAATATAAAAGCAAAAGAATTTAACTCCGTATTTCTGCACTTTATTTTCAAAATTCCACAGTAAGTACGAAAAAGAATGACCAGAGACAATAAATATTTTGGCTGTTTGCATGTGTTTGTAAGAATCTTATCTATCCGGAATATGTTTTTATAATTGGCATGTGCAACACACCAAGAAATTTCAGCCTTGCATCAGAATTTTTCGAGCTGTAAACAAACAAAATAAGTTGCATATTTTTAGCATTTCTTTTGCGATTTTAATTTTACACGTATAATTCCCTGAATTGTTTATTATTTTTAATATTTATAAAATAATTAAATATTTGCGCTTATTGCATATGTGTGAATTTATAGCGGAAATCGTTAAAAAGTTATTTTTTCTTATATGCAAAAATATAAATAAAACTGATTCAGGGGGTAAATTTGTGACCTAAAAATATCACACATGAAATGTATGTTATTTTTTAATTACATACAGATTAAAAAAAGAAGAGATTTTCATAATTTGAAGCCAAAGTTTAAAACTATTTTGTGCAAAATAAACACCAAGAAATCTGATCCCTCTCACACCTGCCGCCCCCATTTCTTACACCCCCAGCATTTCTCCGGCAGTGTCAAAATGTGTAAGTGTTTAAAAATTTTGCAGATAGAGTTACAGAATATTGATTATTAATTTCTATTACGGCAAATTCTTATCAAATTCTTATCAAATTCCATTGATTTACCGAATTGGTTGAGTCAGCTGCATAAAAATGTTTAATAACTTCAAACAGACATCTTTGCTATTTTAAATTAAGGTAAAGCCTTCAAGCACAAAAAAAAAATGATTAAAAATAAATTATGGGAAATGGCTTTTAGCTTGGCTACAAACCAGAATAAAGCCGAGCATTTTGCCACATAAGGCATCAATTTGTCCCAAGGTGGCACGCGCAGGCGACCTCAGCAAATGTAAAGAAGTGTTGCATGCCTCTGGGCTCTGCCTGTTCATAGATTTACGCCCGTGTGACAGACAGACAGACAGACAGACTAAATGTCGACTGTTGTATGGCTCTTGTGTTTACGGTCTGGGACTTCTGGCCTGTACTTACCCGTACACACGTTAATGTAGACGCAGAGACCCCGTCATAATTACAGGCAGGCTATGTTTTTTTAATGAGCTACCGGCAACTTGATGGGCGTGGCATAAGTGCGTATGCGGGTGTGGTGTGGGGGGGGAAGTTGGGGGGGTTGGTCGAGGGATGGGCAACCCTTAACTTTTGCTGACTGACTGACTGCTGTTGCCACTGGCAAGGTCAAATAAACTCGATGAAAGGCACTTCAATGATTTCCGTATAAAATTTTAAATAACCTAAAAAACGAAATTAAACTGGTAACATTAACAGAAATTATTATGTTCTTTATTTATTTAAAAATTTTGAAGTGCATTGCAAATAAAATAAAAAAACTTAAGTAAAGCTTCTTTATAATGTGTCCAGCCTACAGATTTGCTTCTAAATTCAATAAATCGATTTGGTATCGATTCAACACATTCTTTACAGCTTTGAGTTGGAAAAAATCTGTCAGACTTCTTTAAATCGTGCCAACAATTTGGAACATCGAAATTTAAATGTATCTCATCAGAAAAGACTATTTGTGTTCTTTTGCAACAATTAATGTGGCATTTGGTGCATCTTTTTAAATCTGACATGGACTGATTTTGCTTCCAAACTAATCAATTTCTATTTAATAAAATTTGTTGAGCACAATATTTTAATACTTCGTATTTCAGCAAAATAGAAAAAACTTTTTGCACTGACGAAGGCGATTTATTTGATTTTTATTAAGTAAATTCTAAAAATTAACTGAGTAAAACTTAAATCAATCAGTCAATTAAAAATGGGGGGAAAAAAAAGGAAAAACACCTACTCCAAACAATTCAAGGAACAATCAGAAAATGTTTTAGAAAATATAAATTTGCGCATTAAGTCAATGAAAAGTTTATGAGTTTCCTGCGAATAACTGACGAGCAACATTAAAAGCTTGGCAGAAGCAGCCCATCGTTTTGGCCAGGTCGACGACAGGCAGGTCATTAAAGTTAGTTAACTGCCTTAACCCGTTGTCAGTGTTGGGGCTCTTATCCAGTCAAGTCAAGTGGATCATTCTGGTGTCATAAAAGTTTTATTGCCTACTTTTTGGGGCGCGCTTTCAATAAGGCGCCTTAGTCGGCCTACCAGCATCAATTATTAAGCGTCATTAAATTATAAGTGGTGCTCGGCAAGTCTAAGCAGCGCACCACAACATTTCCACGTCAACGCGCTCCGGTAGTTTAATTAAATTTCAACAAAAATTCGCACGATAACCGCCAAACCGGATCTCAGTCTAGGAATTCATTAACAATGCATTGCCGGGTCACGTCGGCCACCAAGCCAGATGCTCAACGGCACTCGCTAAAAGCAGAAAAAACCCAGTCAAAACGAAAAAAGAGAGAGGAAAAAAAGCAAGAAAGAGAGAGAGAGGGCGAAAGAGAGAGATAGCATAAGTGTACTACAGTCGCAGCTAATTCGATTGACTCTTTTAATGCAGCCAAGTGCCTCGACTCCAAAGAACTTTTTATTTTTTTTATTATTATTTGTACATATATTTTTTTACTGGCACATTTCAAAAGCGTTTTTTTTTTATGACTAAATTGTTTGGAATGTCTTCTTTTATTTTATTATTTAAACTTGATTGGCTAGCCTAATTGAATAAAGTATCTTGTTACAGAGAATATAATTTGAATCTTAACTTCGGATCGTATTTTACTGGTTTGTTTTTTAACAAAACAATAAGTTTTCTAGGGTTTGTTAAGTTTGCTTAAAGTAGAAAGTTAGACAAATTACGTTTATTTTACATAGCAATCGTATCGCAACTTAATCTGGCAAAAGTTCATAATTCTAGAGAAAAAGTCTATCCTATCGTTTAAATTATGAAGCAAAGGCGTTATTTAAAGAATGGTGTCATGCATTTTTTTTTTATTATTTCATTTCGAACCACGAAGAACCTAAAATATATTTGAAGCAAATTTTTACTTGGTCGGCAATCGTCTGCTTAATAAATTCAAGAAGCTGCCATGAAAGAAAAGAGCTCATTTTAATAAATGTTTTTCATAAATTTCGGCACGTACCAAAAAAAAATTTCATCTTATTAAGCTCAAGTGGAAACTGGATTTCAAGAAATACAGCACAGAATAAAAATGACTTAAGCAAATAAATATATATATATATATATATATATTTTTTTTTTACGTATAGACTCTCATATTAACACACAAGCTGACAGCTAAGGACACTGCAAATGTAATACCATTTATAATTGAAATCTTTCATTATATTAAGACCATTGCTTGTGGCCGAGAGGCGTTACGCAAACACACACAAACACGTATTCGCACATAAATATATATGAAAAACACACACGAATACAAAAACACATACATTAACATACATAATTACAATTTAATTAGCGGACATGAATTGCAGCGTCGCAACAGGCAAACTGGCCAACTGACCGACCGCATTCAAGGCGACCCACCCAAATCGGGTTGGGCGCTGGACCTTTTTTTTGCCAAAAGTTTCCTCTCTCTCTCTCTGTCTCCTACTATCTCTTTATCCCTGTCTCTCGTTGTGTGTGTTGGGACTGCTGACTGTGCCGGCTGCGAGCGTTGGCGCTGCTGTTGCTTCCTGCCGCCCAAAAACTTTTTGCTCATCCGCTTTTTACAAGCAGAAAACGCGTGCACAGCTGCAGTGAAAGCAGATCGGATAATGTATGCCAGCGAAAAGAGAAAAGCGCAAAGCAAAAACAAAAAAAAACAAAAATACAATAATATATATATATATATATATATATATATACATATGTATTAAGCATGTGAACATCAAAAATATGAAAAACAGACAAAAAGACACGTTGATATTCAAGTGAAATATGACACTCATATATATTCGCAATTATTCGCGCTATTCATTAAATGCCTCATTCAGCTGGGAGTATTTACAGTAAGTTTTCCGTGTCTGCCTCGCAATTGGTGGATAAGGAAATACGCAACATAAATAAAAGAAAGAATAAAAAGAGGCAAACAAAGCCAACAGAAAATTGAATTAAATGAAATGTAAAGTTTTGCGATCTGATGCAAGTGTGACATTCAAACTTTGGGCGAAGCCATTAAGACAATTGCAAGTATTCGGATAGGTAGGTTTACGCCCCCCTTACGCCTCTACACCCTCAAGAAGCTTAAATTAAATTCCCCTAGACATTGATACCAGACTTAACATGCAATCAAGCTGTCCGCCCCGCCACTCATCACGTACAGGCTTAATAAACCGAAAAAATGGTGAAATGTAAACGGCACAGCAACATTTTGCGGTTATTTTATTTCTCTTTCTTTATCTTTTAATTGTGTTTGTTCTATTTTATGCTTTATTAATATTTATTATTCCGTGATATTTGAACAGCAGTAAGACAAAGAACAAAAGGAACAAAACATAATTTTTCAAAGCATTAAAAATAAATAAAAATATAAATAACTTATATTTATCGTGTTGTGTAGCTGTAAATCAGAGTTTTCTTCAATAATATCAATCATAATCAGAATAATAATAATCCCTACTTTCCCTGGCTCATCACTTTCAATTGGTGAAAGTTGCCACTTTCCCAGCTGTAAACGCAATGTCTTTAAGATTCAACACGTTTTGGGCGTATCTAAATTTCTATAATAATAAATAACAAGAGCTCTTTTAGGATTAAAAGTTCATTAAGTGTGCCTCTGGCTGCGCCTCAGTTTGTCTGTCAACCCGCATTATCCACGTGGCTGCTCTGCGTTAGTCAATCGATACGTAACTTAATTAAATATGATTATTGTTTGGATTAATGCAAATTCAAGTACTTTCCATTTTGACATTACGAATTGTGGCATTAAATTTAATGAGCCGATTTTGCCACTGAACGCGTAAAATTATTAATTTTCTCATATTCTTATCGTTATTATTATTTGCATTTCGCATCGTTCAATTCCGTTTGTTCGATTTTATTTGACTCGCATTCGATTGCGCTTCAGTTTATCTGCACTGCTTACTGCTTTTTTATTAAAGTACACAAACACACATGCACAAGCGCTTTAAAAAAAAAAAATAACAAAATAAATAAAAAAAAATCGAAAGAGACCAAAAGATGAGCATGCAGACAGACAGATATGATTGGTGCTGGAAGGCATTTGTGGCAAACAAAAAATTCGCTTTAGCAGCAAATTTCGTATTTGTTCTTCTGTTTATATGTGTGTGTGTGTTGGTGTGCGTGTATGAGCTGAGTGTGTTTGTATGTATGTTTTGATGGGTGGGTTGGAATGTTCGCTTGACAAAGTGTCAAAAAAAAAAATACCGTAATATTTGTCATAAAACTTTATGATGCACAAAATTAGTTTTACAGCACTGGAAAAAAGCCACTCGAACGGGACTTTGTCAAAGGGCGCACGCCTCGTCAATGGCCACCAACCGAATTGGCAGCCAACACTTCTGGCCAGGCTTTAACCTTGTAGCCTGCAATCCCCCCCCCCCCACCCCATCCCGACCACGCAACCAGTGAGTATCCAGTAGTAGTTGTCATTATTTATTTACGCAACGCTTGCAACACTGCAAGTAATTTATTTATTTAGAAATTTCTGCCATTTCAACGCGTAATGGCTTTAACCTAGCTCGCCAAATTAAATTGTTCATTAACATATCATTAAAATATAAATATATATATATATATATAAATAATATATCTATATATATATATATATATATATAATATATCTCTATATATATATATATGTATATTTATATCTTTTTTTATATATTTATTTTTAAATATGTATTTACACGCACTCGGTGCGACATTGATTAAAATGCTGGCAATGAGCAACCAACTATGCCGGATGGGTGTCGTCCAACCAGCATTTAAATTATGGAATATATATATATATATATATATATTCAAATAAATCGGCATTACTGATATATATTTTTGTATACCTTTGCAGCTTGTAATTTAATTTTGTGGGAAAACTTGTAATGCATTGATAAGCTTCAAACACTGGCAATGAAATATATTAGTGTATGCAATAAAATTTAACTATTAATTATGGTATAAATTATGGTAAATTATTAAAATTACGGCAACATTTAAAAGTCACGTAGCTAGGGTAGCATTTCCTTATTGTTTTAAATGTAATTAATTTATTTTTAATTCTTTTTTGTTTTTAACGTAATTAATTTAGACTTAAGCTCAAAGCACAAAAAATTGTTTCAAAAAGAACAGAGCGTGGATTGAAATAAGTAGATATAAATATTTTTTAAAAAATATACATATATATATGTATATATATTTGATTGAATTTTTTGATTTGCCACTGTGCAACAAACTCGAACTTGTCTTTCAATTTTGAATCATTTTGAGGTTCTTGTTTTTTCTCTACATTATTCTATAAATAAATAATACATACATTTAAATAACTTTAGGGTAAATCATAGTCGGCCATAGTCCCGCTAAACCGTACCCAAATCGTTTTGCCACTGTTTTTCCTCACCCTCATGTTAATTCTGTTAATAAAGGATTTCACGTCCTGAACAATATAGAAAATGATTTCATTGAATTCAACTCGTTTAATGTTCTTAATTTATTTTGTGTTTTCAACAATAATTTAATGACATATGAAATATAAACTACTTATATTTTTCAATATACACATAATAAAGGTTAAATAAATAATATATGAATATGTATATACAAAATAAGGCTTCACGCTTGCATTAATTAAACGTGTTGGCTTTTAAAATTGTAGATAAAGGGCCCAAATAAAATCACAATATTTGTAAGGCTTGTTTGCATTTTCCACTTGCCTTTTAGCTGGGCTTACAATATCGATGCGGTTTGATATGGTAATCTACTCCATTTGCATTTAAGAACTATTCCGCAAAAAAAAAAAAACCAATGGCTTTGTATTTGACATGCATAATTTTTTTGCGGTCAGATGTATTGAATACAATTCTGAATAAAAGTTAAATTTACTCTCAAACATCAAAAGAAAATAAAAACTAATATAATATCTTTTATATTGGCAAGGCTTCAACAAAATGTAAATATTTTCCTAATCTTATTAATCTATTAAATATTAAATTTAGCAATTTAAATACATTTTGTGTAAATATTCCAAATCTCCATCAACTTTGAGGTGTGTAGTTTTAATAAAGTTTCACAACGAATTTTCACATCAATGATTTTCACAGTCATTTCATAAATATTTAAGCGCAATTGAGTTTAGTAAGCAATATGTTTATCATTCCTTCGAATGGCCTTCGGCTTGAAGTTGCGATAAGATATATTTTGGGCTTAAACACAAAGGGAAAATCAGCCAAGCGACTACATTTGCTGTTCAGCTGTATGAATTGGCTAAGATAACGTGAAAGAGGGAATTGTTCAAGTGGATGCTTCAGCACCTTTCAGGTAAGCAGCAACTTTGGCATATGTGTTAGACCTGTGCATGTTTAACTGTTGTCTTACTCAGCCCCTTCGCGACGCCCCCTTTTCACATGGCAAATAACGACAAATCATTGCGACTGGGATTTGGATTGGTTTTGGTTTTTGGGCGTTGAAATTTTGCCCCCTACTCATATAAAAGGAGCGGTTGCCCAGCGAAATTGAAGGCAGAGTTATTCACACATTTGACAAAGACACAAGGCGAGCGGAATGACGAATGACGAATGCCAATGGGAATGTGAATGTGATTGTGAATGTGATTGTGAATGGAATAAGGGAATAGGAATGGTAAAGTGTATGGAACCTAGCAGTTATTCCATTCCATAGTCTGTCAATATACAAATTTATGCAAGCTGTTGTCGCTGTTGCTGTCGCTGTTGCTGCCACAACAGGCCAATTCTGCCACACCCCCAGCAGCAGCAGCAAAGATATGCGGGCTTCACAGAGCACCCAGTTGGTTTTTCTTTTCACTTGTTTCACTTGTCTTTCTTACCCTATAGCAAATGGTTGTATTATTTGTTTACCAAACATGGATCAGTGCCCAAACAATGCTCACATTACTTATTATTAAAAAATTTATATATATATATATAAAAACAAAATAAATAAATAATATTATATCAATGCTGTTAGCTAATAACAGCTTAGTTTCGACATGAAAAACCCTTTTTAAAAAATATGCAATATAAGCAACAAAAAAAAACTTACTAATTGAATAATCTATTTTAATACAACCACTTTTTACACTAATAAGTTTTTATATAAGTTTTTTGCATCAGTTTTTATGTTAATTGAGTTCAGAATATTCATAGCATAATTAACATATTATATTAAAATAATAAATATAAAAAACTGAATTGTAGGGGAGTTTTATATTCAACAACACTAAATATAAAAATAAAGCATAGTTTCTTGTTTAGTTTTGTTTTTGTGGTTCTTTTTGTTATTCTTTGCTTTGGCTTTGTTTAAGCAACAACAGCGTGTCTATGTAATAAAATGTGCATGCATTATACACACACACACACACACACACACACACATAAAAACTAGTTGTATTCATTGTTGACGATAATACAGCTCTACACATATATTTCTATATTTCTCTATTTGTGTATTTCTCTATTACTGGGTTTGAGTATGGGTTTATTTATATTTGGACCTTGTGTTGTGTTGTGTTGTTGTTGTTGTTGTTGTTGTTGTGTTCAAATGTAGTTACATAATTTGCTGCTCAATTGCTGTTGCTGTTGCTGCTGCTGACGCACAAATTACATCCATGGCCATTATAGTCATGTGCCAGGCTCCTACAAATATGCAATAAAATAAAAACTACACTTAAACGCCAGCTGCCCAAAACGAGTGTCATTGAAAACTGCGAATGACGTGGCGAGGGGAGTGAAGTGTGTGGGGGCCGAAGACATGAATAATCAGCGCATTCCAACATAACATAATACGCCAAGAAAGTGAAGTGAAGAAAATAACGGAGAAAAAACCAATGGATAAGAAGAAGACAACGCAAACCAATCAACAAGCAAATCCAATACAAGTCAAGGGACGGCAAGCCGCCGACCTTAGACCCAAAAAAAAGAAGCTATATATATATATATATATGTATATATATATCGAGTGTGTATATGACGACACGATAGCACTAGCTACGAGCCCACGGCCACCCTCCCCCCTCGCAAATACACATAAAGAATTCAAATCCTATTGCCACTTAAACTCAAAATGGCTGGCTTCACATGTCGCTTTGCGTGTGTGTGTGTGTCGCTATGTGTGTGTGTCGATATGTGTGTGTGTGTGTGTGAACGTAATTGTGTGTGTCCATGTTTGTTTGAAATTCCCAAGTCCTGCTGAGCGCGCTATGCTTTCAATTATGGCTGCCATCAAGCCCAAAACTGAAATGTTTGAATACACAGCCATTTAGTCCACGCCGCTGCAGCTGCACGTACAAAAAAAAAGAAGAAGACCAGATGCATATTTATCTTTACATATATTTAAAAAATTTCCAAAAATATTTTCAATTTACAATCGACTATTTCAAAAGTCGTAAATGCGAAACTTTATATAAAAAAAAAATGTTTGTGAATTTTCGTACATTTCATTTTTTTTGAGTGTGAATAGGAATGATGAACATGGCTCAAGAGGGGGGTTGGGGCATGGCCTAAGGTCGAGCGATGAGGGTGATTGCGAGAAAATGATTGGGTAGGGGAGGGAGGGAGGGAGGGAGAGCGTGCCAACGCATATATCACCAGTGGGACACAAAAGCGTAAATCAAATGATATGCGAGTGCAAGTATGACAAGTATGTATTATGTTAGTAACTGCGAGTTTGTATTATCAGCATCGCCATATGGTCTCACCAACAATCCACACCATCACTCCCCCCCCCCCCCCCCTCACACACACAGACTCATCTGCAAAGAAGGCAGTTCGTGCTGTGGTTCTGTGACTTCTGTTACCGGGTCGTGCGTCTGGTCTAGTCTGTTAAGTTCCGATACCATTCCCAGATTCCCAGTTGCAGACCCAGTTCTTTGACTAGGCTACTGAATCTGTTTCTGTTCCCGTGAATGAGCAGCAACAGCAGCAACAACAACAAAAGTAACAAATCTAAAGCAGAAGTAGATGTAAAAGCCAAAGAGTGACATGTTTATCGCCGTCTTCTCCGAGCCAAGACTAAAGAGCCAAACGCATAAATGCTGTGAAAAGCAGTTGACAAAAATTCAAGAGGAATGATGTACGGAAGAGGGCATCTGGAGTGGGGAAACATATGAGTATGCGACTGAATAGACGGTTTGGGCAGAGTTATAGCAGTCATCAGCTAAGCACAATGGTTTATAATAAAAATAAATCATAAATTCAATTTAACACAAGAATGTCTTCAAATACATATATATATATTTATATATATATATATATATATATATGTATTTGAAGACATTCTTGTCGATAGCTGTCGCTTGAAAAACTATCGATTAGTTAGTTATCAAGGTTCATTATTTAGCCGTATCCACCGTGGCTCTATTTAAGCTGGCTATCTGCAAATGGACATAACAAATTTGACTTATCGATAGCTTAACTTGATAAGCCAATCAATAATCGTAATAGTTGAATTGATTTCCACTATTTGGACATATTTATCGATAACTTGATTTGAACTGATTGGATTCTCGACGCGCGTCAAACGAATGACAAACTGCATTACAAAATGTGACAGCTGCTGTGCCCCACATACATGCATATGTATGTATACGAAAATGATAAATGCGATACACATACATATACATACAAATATAGTAGTGGATGCCCGTACATCCGCTGGTTTTGTTGTCCATCAATCTGCATGCACGGCATCCATCATCCGAAAAACAGAGTCAGATACAAATATGGCGACACAGAAGCCATTTGCAAATACCTACTTCCATTTACATACATACATGCATACATCTATGTGGACATATATGCGAAAATGTTGCGCCAAAAAATATTTTCAAAAAAAAAAAACGAAAACGTAAAAAAAATCGGTTGCTTTTGTCAATTGGCATTCCCATGTGTGGGGCATGTGTGGACCGAGGCATGGAGCTGGGCGTCGGAATTGGAGCGCTGCAACGGGTCTGCTTGGCAAGCGTAAAAAAGCGTCATTGAGATGTCAACTGTGAAAAGTGCGACCGGGTTCCGGGTATGCCATCAACATCCATGTGGTGAGCCAATAAATATCGTGTTTAAGCCAACACCCAAACAAAGTGATGTGAAAATAACATTGCGACTCTGTCGAGCCCCAAATCGCTTGTGCAGCGGGCCATACAGATGATGTGCGGTAGCGGCGGGGCCCCGGGATACGTGGGGGTGGGGGATGGTCGGCCTTTGGCCATTGTATCCGCACATGGCAAGCAGAGTGAAGGCGTTGGAGCATAAACAGTTTTTGACATTGTCAGGCCCAAGACACATGCTAATGCCTCACTGCTTCGGTCACCCTACTCCACCTCGTCCAACACACAACCAAACACACACACACACACTCAATATGGCGAGTGTGTGTATCTGTGTCTGCTTTGTTGGCAGCACACGGCTTGGCCAACCAGCCATAAACGTTATCTCCTCATTGCGACAAATGCATGAATAGTCGCCTCCTATGCTCTGGACCCGGCCGTGTGAGTTTTGGCCAAAAGCGAATGAGTTGTGCAAGCAAGGTATTCTATAAATATATAGAAAAATACTTATATATAAATATTTATTTGGCAAAGGGTGACAGCCCTCAGAATTCAGAATTCAGTCTGGAGCCACGGCTCATTTAACCCTAGAGTAGTCGATCGGAAAAGTTAAGTTAAAAGTTAAGTTCAGTTCGTCAAATGCTCTCTTTAGGCTGACTATTGCAAATATGGCCTAGTCATGAAAGCCATTAATGCTGACGAGTTTTGAAGCTACTTGCAAATGGGCAAATGTCTTATGAGATTTTCTTGAGAACTATCAAATCAGCAGATTTGTTGCTGCTCATCTCCTATTTCCATATCCATAGCATGACAATCTTATTTATTTATTAATTAGCTTTCAAATGTGTGTTGAGCTGTGTGTAAAATTATTTTGATATTCAAACTGCAGATGTGTTTTATTTATTCATGAAAAACAGCAAAATGTAAGTTTTTTTTCTTGTTCAGCTCCAAAATCAATAACAGTATTTACTAAGCTGCCTTTTGTTTAGTTACACGTGTTTTCCAGATGTATCAGAATTCATTAATCTTAAATGCATAAGCAAAAATATCACAACTTGTAAAATATTTATGTTTGGCAATTAGCTGGTTCTCAAGCGCAATAAATGCACACACACACACACACTATGTACACATATGTACATTAGTTTGCTGAAAAATTTGAGTCAGAGTATTCGCAATTTGTGATATTTTTGCGGCATGGCTGGACTTATCGCAGGGCGAAACCTTTGCCACTTTTCACTTGAATAAATGTTTGTCACAAAGCAATTCCTATACATACGATATACGATATCTAACTATCCTCTCAGTCCCCAGCTATGCAAAATGCTGTGCATCTGTGGGAGAGAAAGAGACTCCAATTTACACATGGTACATCTGTTGGTTTTATGGTCTGGCCGAGATTCACGTTTTGTGGCTCGGCCTTTGACTTTATGCAGTCCATTTTGAGACTGAACGTGACATGAAAGCTGCCTACAACAACAAACAACGTAGTAGCCCCCGGACATGCACATGCTTTTGGAAAGCTGTGAACCGATTTGTCATTATTATTGGAGACACACGGTAAAGCGACCATAAAAGCCACGCATGCAACACATGCCCAGCCACAAATGATAAGCCACGCGCGCCCTGATGGGGCATACAAGTCGAAACATTTACAAACAGCTTAAAACTGAACGTACCGTTACACACATATATATAAATATATATATATATATATACTATACACACACATTCTAAGCATTTTTAGTGGAGTTTACGAGTTTTGTGCTCCCAGACAGATCAGGTTTTAATACCCGCTTACCATAAAAATGTTGAAAACAAAAAACCCTAAAATATGGCAAATAACAAGTGCAAATAACCATAAAAATTACATGTCACCCAACTATATATATATATCTATATATATATATATGCCATATTTATTTATTTATTTAATGTCAACTAATGTGAGACGAGACGGAAAAATACAAAATATACAGACTAAGTAATAAATAAACGCTTTTTATTTACAATGGGTTTGGAAAAATGTTTATATAATTATGACAACAAATTTATGCAAATATTTATTCCTTTTATTTTCATCCCAAGCCATGCAGAGACTGGCATATGTTTCAGGCTTGAAGGCTTCAAGGCTTCAAGGCTTTAAGGGTGTCGTTGCGTTCAGAGGGTCGGACGGAAAACTGACAGACAGGCACAAGACAAATATATACTTGAGTGGCTTTCACAAATTGAATCCATGATTCGTGTTTGGATCGGAGCATGTCGGAGCGTATCACAGCTCTAGTGCAGCACGCCTCAGGTTTCAGGGATACACTGGCCGGGAGTGGGAGGTGAGGCGAGTAGCATGGAGTATTCCAAAATACCCAGCCCCTTGTTCAAGTGTCTTGAGAGCATTGAGAGATTTCTAAGAATGTGGTCGAATATACCAATCCAATGCAGAAAAGATGCCAGTTTTCACAACAAAATAAATCGGATTTTTAATGTGAATCAAATGATGTCGTTTTATGTAAATTTAGATATTATTTTGGAATTTGCTACAGATCAGATGCTAAATAGAATTGAAATCGGTTTATTGAAAGTAAGTCTACAAAAACAAATATTGATTGTAAATGACCATTTTGACAAAGCCAGCTTTGATTTATTGTTTGTTCAGAATTAATACTTTTTCTTAATAAGAATCCAAGTCAAATCTATGTTCAGGTTTAAGAAATTGTTCAGTTGCCCTTGGGAGATGTCTTTGAATTGCATTTGATCCTGTTGCTGCTGCATTTTTGGTCAGATTAGGCCGTCAGGCAGAGTACTAACGCATATATGCATGGATTGGAGGGGCGACATGAATATGGATGGCTGCTGTGCTGGTTTGCTGGATGGCAGCTCGTTGAATTGTTGGTCAGTCAACAGTCTGTATGCACAAAGCATTAATTGCAGGCAGTCAAGGCAAACCAGGACATCTAAGCATGCCACATTATGCAAGTAGTTGGTATGCGCGCACAGGACCCTTGGGACGAGCAACGATTGCAGCGGCATGCAGCTGTTGCTTCGTCAACAATTTCCAAATCAAATAAGCCCGGTTGCGGGGCGAGTTGGGGCGAGTTGGGGCTGTGTTGTCTGAGGACCAACTATTTAATTAGTTGTAAACGAATTTGTATTCAATTTCGTTAGCTTTGGTTGCCAGCGTGTTTATTTTCATAACATGCCCATAAATTATGTTCCCTACAACTTGGCAATTAAACGCAGGCACGAGCAACATACTCTTGAGTGGTTCCTGGCATGGTGCGGCAACTGAGCAGGCGCATGTTGCAAAAAAAAATAAATAAATAAATAAATAAATAAATAAGGGCAACTACTGATACTGATATGAAGGCGAAGCAGACGCTTGCCCCATCAAATTTACACCTAACAAACTACATAACAAAGTCATAAAAACCGGGCAGACGCTTCACTCCACAGAATCCATTGGCCATAAAAATGTACATGAGCTCCAGCAAGCGGCAAGCGGCAAGCAGAAAGCAGAAAGCAGCATGCAGAAGGCAGCAAACGAGAAGCGACAACCCGCAACCGGATATGGGGCACGGTCATAAAAAGGACACAGAGAGAGAGAGAGAGAGAGAGGGAGCGAGAGAAAGAGAGAGAAGACAAGCAAAGTGCTGGCTAAAAGCAAATGGAAAGTCAAGTCACTGTGTGGAGGTGGCACGTGGCAAGCTCTTTAAACAAGTGTATCCTGTGCTGTGTTACTTTAACCCGACCGCCTCGTCCCAGTGGTGCCATTGCTGGCACAAAATTCAACATCCGGCGATTGCTCACTCGTTCACTATGCCCAAATATGCATATGAATATAAAACTATTCGGACATTTTGCAAAGGCCAGAACTTTTACACACGACTTTCCCAGACAAAACGGTCAGGGCAAAGGGCGGTAAAAAAAAAAACACCAAAAAGAAAAAGGAAAATAATAACAAAACCAACTGACTATGGAGAAGGTTCAGTGTCCAATCTTTAAGCAGCATCGGAGCAACGGAGAGCACCCAGCAGGTCAAGCTGACCAAGGGCAGACAGAAACAGGCAGTTTCAGTTTCGGTTACGGTTTCGGTTTCGGTTTCAGTGTTTCTGGGCTGCTATTTACGGGTTTTTGTGCTTAGGCTTTGTCTTCCATGACACCGAGCCTGTAATGCATTCTAATTGAATGTTGAACTTGACCAGCATAGAACATATGCAATTGCTGGTAAACCTACACAAGCACTGATATGCACACTCACACACACACACACACACACACATACAGTTCAAAATACACAATGGTGTGTCCTTTGTTATTGTGCAACAAAACCTGAACACGAAAAGTCCTTGTTCAACAGCGAGTCTTGTGGATGTTTGTGCTAAGAAATACATAAAGAAAAAAAAATACATAAAAATGTTGACTTTTAATCGAAACAAAAGCTTTCAGTATTTTCAAAAACAGTTTAATAGTTAGTACAGAAATTTAACAAATCCAAGTATGTTATTGTTTTTGAAACACTCAATAGGTTTTCTAATATTTAAAATATCCCTTGGTAAATATATTAATTGTCAATTTCAAGTGAGAATCACATTTGGAATGGTATATTTGTACATGAAAAATATTAAATCTTAGCGTGAAAAAATAATGTAGTCATTTTCTTTTTACCAATAAATTTAAAGCGAACGATTTCATAATTGTGTACCATAAACGTGTCTATTAATATTTCGAACTAAGCCAAAGAGAAACAGTTAACAAAAGATTTTTGCTGCAGTTTCGATAAAATAGAAAGTTGGAAAGTAAACATTTTGCATAAAAACAAGCAAAGAGAATTTCGCAATGCGCTGCGCAAAATGTTAATCCAAAATTCTACAGACGGCTTGTAATTTTATTAATGTCCATTTTCCCAATGCCAGACACCCCCCATCCCCCAAAACAAGCCCCTCTCACATTTGTGTACATTGCTTGCATTGTGCAATGTGCGCAAATTTCAAATATACGAGTTGAGTTGAGTTTAAAACCCGAAAAACAATTTGCCAAAAATGGCGCCTCACCAAAACTCAATTTCCATAACAAATAAAATATTTTATTGCTTTAGCAAAATGTTTCAAAAAGCAACAAAAAAAAAAAAAAAAAAAACGAATACGCAAAAAGCGCAAAGCTTCAAATTGTAATTTTCGAGCATCCCCGATGACGGATGGCACTTGCAAGGTCAACCAAATCATGGCTTTTGTCGCATCATGTCGTTCCAAGAACTCCAAAAATGTACAAAATATTGAATATTTTAAATATTTATTTAAATCAATTGTAAATATTATTACACTACATGGGAACAATGCGACACGATGTCGGAAAATAAAAGTACAATTGAATTTGACTATGCAAACACTGAAAATGGGAGTTGATATTTTGACATTTGGTTTTCTTCCATTCTTGATCTGATTCCTCGACAATCGTATACCTTATATATATAATCAAAACCTTACATCATTAGATATCAGAGTTTGATTACACTTGATCCAATGTGGCCAATGTAAATTTAACTCTCATGGATGTGGATTCAGTTTTACAAAAATAAGCAGTCCGAGCGGGAACATTGTGGGAACCCTTTAACCATGCATGCTGTGCTATGTAGCATGAAGCATGTAGCATGTAGTAGGCAGCATGCAGCATGTAGCATATGGGATGCAGTACATTGTTGCTCAGGGGCAGACTTGCTCGTTGCACAACCCAATTATCAACAGAAAACTAATCAGCCGTTCGATGGACTGGTTTTTAAGATTAAATGCTAAAAATTGTTGGGTAGTAAGCCGTTTAGCAAATACCACGAAGTGCTCCCTTATTGCCAAATGACAAGCTGGGCAAAGTTGTTTTTAAGCCTACGATCTGTGGCTGCCACACACACACACACACACTTTCCACCCAAATATCCACACGTGGCAGACAGCTTGTTGTGGTAGCGGGCTAAGCTGCGTCCAGTTCCTGTGTCGGACTCTGGCGGCAACGTTGCAGCGGCTGCAGCAAAAAACAAAACTTTGAAACCACCAAACACCAAATGATGTCAGCCAAAAATTGAGAGTATCTGCAGTAGAGCACTACTGCGACTCCAGTCCCGGTCCCGGTCCGGGTCCGGGTCCCAAGCAGGATGTGTGTGTGTGTGTGTGGGAGGCGTGGCATCAGGCAACATTGTTGTTGGCGTTAATGGCAACGCAGTAACTGAGTAGCCGTTAGCCCAACTGCTGCCAGCTGTTAAAGTTCACACACTCAGCACTTCCCCCCTCCCCCCGTCGCCAGCACCCCCAACCGTGGCACACCTCTCTGTGGGAGTGTGTGTGTGTGTGTGTGTTTGTTGATGCTGTTCATTTGCGCATCTAATGAAGCTCAGCGCTGCAAGTGTGCGTGGGTGGCTAATAGCTGCGGCATCGACTCCGGCCACGATGTCAGCCCTCGTACAGTGGCGCCTCGGGCTAAGCAACTAATCTAAAATTACAATTTCAATGATAGCGGTTCGATGCACAAATTCCAAACCACTTGTTTGATTTTATTTTGTCCGTACATTTTGTCCTCTTCATATTAGAAATCGTATTTTGGTAAGAGGATGGCACATTTTGTCTCTATTCTAAAGTTTGTTTTTATTGAGTGCCAAGTTAAATGTATTTTGGCACATGACCAAAATACTATCGAATATAAAAAAGGAAAATGAAAATAAATTAAATAAAGTTCATATGCCAATAAACAGATTGAGTAAGGATTTATATTTACTACTAATTTTTTAATTAAATTTAACTTATATTATAAGAAATAAATAAGTTATTCAAAAACTATTAATGCTGTGGTCCTAAAGCAATTCATGTATAATTTACATAATCTGTATCCAAATGCTTTTTTAATTTTGAAGATTTATTAGTTTATTATTAGTTTAGATTTCTTCTTTTTTTTTAGAATTAAGCACCACTGTGCTTCATGTACGCCAAACCCAACGACAACGCCAACGCCAACGACAACGCCAACGCCAACGGCGATGTTGACGTCGACGTTTCAGCTGGAGTAAATACGAAAACATTACATTTCATTAGAGATAAGCTGATAAACGTGCATCCAGCAGCAGCAGCAGCAGCAGCAGCAGAGGACATAGCGAGCAGCGAGCAGGCGAGCAGGCGACAAAAGAGAAAAATAATAATAATAATAATAAAATATGTACCGTTGGTCTATGTATGTGTGCTTTCACCTGAATACATATTTACCAGATAAGTGCAACAGTGGCAACACAACCGAAAGTAACCCGCAGCATATTCTGAATAAATAAGTTGGAAAAGAACCGTCAGAAAATAATGTTGATTGGTTTTGACTTGTTTGACCTACAACACTTTGTGTTATTAATTTGTTTGTACATATAAATGAGAAATCGCAAGTCCCTGACACGAAAATGTCATTTATATATATAAACATATATATATGTATACATATATGTTAATGAACACTTATATTTGAACTGAAACGTGTTTTTGGATACTGTGTACAGAGCAGGTCCATCGACCATAAGAGAAAAGCCAAGCTGATAAACCCTGCGAGGACATGCTGATCTGCTTGATGATGATCAGGATTGGTATTCTGGATGCAACTTGCAGGCGAAAACAAAAGTTTCATATACTTCGTAGCAAGATCACCCGGCTTGTCAGATCTCATAAGAAGCACCAAGAACATAAATTCCGTTTTGGGGAAGGCCTTGGCAACTCTGCTGTCGACGCCAAAATAGCCTTCAATGCGCATCCTAATTTGGCTCAACCAATGGCAAGTGTTCGCTCAACTTGTATTATTAAACTGCTGCTGATATTGCTGCTGTCGGCGCAGCTGATGTTGCTGGCGCGGTGGTTGCTGGTGTCGGTTCTGTTTTACGTTGCTGTTGCTGCTGGCGTTGCTGCGGGTGGTTGCTGTTGCTGTTGTGCATGTTGCTCTTGTCTTCCTGTCTGCTCTTGGTCAGGCACATGCGGTGCCACATGCTTAAGCGACAGAAGTGGTTTTTTTGGCTGCTGACTATGCGGATGTTGGAGCTGTTGATGATGGTGCCGCTGTTGCTGTTGCATGAGTCGCTGCAGCAGGCGTTAGAAAATACGAAAAGTTTTCACTGCGTAAAACATATTTTAATTTATTTTGATATTATTGTTTTGAATGAAGAACTATGAGGCATGAAAAATGTCGAAAAATTATTAATTAAAGTTAAAATATATTTTCTGAAATGTGAAAAGTTGCACGCAAAATGACATCATTTCAAATTCCTTTACAACATTGGTATTTATTTTTGCCGAATTCAATAAAAAAAAATAGCCACGATATTAATGTGGAAAATTTGCAGACGCATATTTTGGACGGGAACTAAGCTGATTCGTTTTGACAATTATTTTCATTTACAGCCGCGGCACGGCCCGGACCCGACTGTAATTATCATAAGTATCTGTGGCAGAGTTTAAACTGAAATTTACAACTGCGACTCTTTGCGTCCGTCTGTTGATCTTTTGCTCAAGCGCCAGAAGGGAGCTGCCATCACTTGTCGCCTGGGCACAGTCCACGTTTTGTCCTCTGCTGACTCGTTTTGTCCTCTACACACGCACACACACACACACACACACACACACACATATACACATATATTCATACATTCATTCATTTGCGAATGCCTGTGTGTGCGTGTGTGTGTGTGTGGATATGTGTGCTTTCATGTGTAAATGTATATTTGCGAATCTGGTGTGTGGTGTGTGTGGTGTGTTTGTGTGGTGTGCGTACGCCTCTGTGTGTGTTGCATGTGTGTGTTGTAAGCAATTGTTGGTTTGTTGCTGGCAGTTTGTTTGGTCCATATTGTAGTGTGTGTGTTGTGTTGTTGTTGTGTTCATTTCTGTTTGTTGTTCGTTGCCTGTTCGTTGTTGCTGCATGTTGCATTTTGTGCCCTGGTGCCTCAAAAAAAAAACAAAAAAAATTTAGCACAATTTCTTGTTTTGGATGGGTGACCAGAACAGCCTTTGGTGGCTGTCGCGTTTGGTTGGACGCACGACAACAGCAGCATTTAAATTTGAGTGGGTCGCACATGCACACACGCACACACACACACACACGCACACACACAGACACACGCGCAGAAAGCTTTGGCACGCAAATACAATAACAAATTAGAGGTACAAAGGACTTAGCATGTGGCATGGCTTAGATGTGCGGTTGAGCCTGCAGGCACCTCCGTAACCCCCCCTCAATCCTTGTGTTGTTGTTTATGCGTGCAAATTGCGTTGCTTGCCCCAGCACCGTGCAACGCAGCGGCAGACGCAAACAGAGTTTCGCTCTAAGCATTCAACTTAAAGCGGACATTACCCACAACTACCACTCCAACCCCCCACCCCCCGTTTGTTGCCGGCCAAATAGAAGCAGTAGCCGGAAGAATTACGGCACGGCAAAACTGTACGGGGAGTGTTATTATGTGTCTGGGTACACACATGCATATATATGTATAAACGGGTTCCAAAATGCTTTCGCTTCCCATGCGCGCAAATTCCTAAGCTCCTTTAAGCGTAAAGTTACGAGCAAAGTGGCAACAAGAAGAGGAAGAAGAAGAAGAGCCGTGCAACAGCGATGACAGCGCACACAATGTGAAAATTAAACGAAAGTCCAAGGTGGCAATGGACTGGACATAGCTGAGCTCAGCTGCATGTGGATATGTGTGTATGTATTTATATGTATATATATATATGTACATATATACATACATATATATATATGTATTTATATTGCCCAAGAGTTTAAGTGTAGCAAGTCATTTGTCAAACTTTAAAGCAATGTAATTACTCAACTATAAAACCAGTTTTGTACATGCTCCCATAAAAGTTCATGTTATTTGACCTAAAGTTAAATTGTAATCCGGCTTCGCAACTCTTTGTCAACGAAATTGTCTTTCGTTTTACCAATCCCTTCCCTTGCCCCTTACCCCCTTTCTTTTTTGCAATTCTGTCAGACTTTAAAGTTGACAAAGTGGCTCGATAAATGCATTTCCTTAAAGCATTTTTATTTCTCATGTGTCAGCTGACTTTTTGGCCTTTAAATCAAAATCGCTTACACTCAAAAAACATATATTTATGTAAGTATATATCTAAATATTTGGGTTTGTTTTTTATATTTTCCGTATTTTTGATACTTGTATTATTGTTCTGCATTAATCTGTTTGTTGATAAATTGCTTTTAACTGACTATTTTAGCACAATTATTATTTGCAGCATTTAGTAACTATTAATTATTTCCTACTACAAGAATTTAAATTGTTTATTTTTCTGTTTATCTCATTCATTATTATTTGATACAGCAAATTATTATTTTCCAACTTTTCAAATAGTCTACAGTTTTCAGCTTATGATGAACAATATAGAAAATATATGTGTAAATCTTATATCTTATTTATTAAAGTTTAATCTTGTTCAAACTATATTTTATCATAGACCATTTATATTAAATATCATTTTGCAGAAATGAAATTTACATAATTTACATTTGTGATAATGTTTTCTTTATATATATATAGTTTAATTTATACTTATTTACATACATAAAATTGCTGCTTTGCGATAAATTGAATGTTAAATCAATATATTATTGACACATATAATTAAGTACGAGATACAATTGGATAAATGATTCGATTGACTGCGAAATTAAATTTGATATAAAGCTGCATGCAAGTGATATGCATATGTATGTGTGCATGCAACAATTTGATGCCAATTTACAGCTCCATCACGCTTCTTGGACTAAGTAAGCTCTCAATACCCCAAGCCTCCATCAGAGAGCTCTTGACTCCCACTCAATAGAAACCTCTTGCATTTCGCTGCCCAAAATGAAATATATTTATATATACACTGAAAAAACACTTTTTAAGTACTAAATCATTAAAAAAAATTTGTTTTGCCTGATGTGAATAAAATAAAATGTGAAAGACACACAATCTAAAAGCTGAATATATTTTCAAATAATTATAAATTTTAATAATAATAAACTGTAATTAATAACAATATAAAGCATCAGCTAATTATATAATATAATATATATATGTATACTATATATATATATTTATCTATATATATATCTATTTTCTATAGCTCAACAGATCAAAGGAACAATTGACGAATCGCAATGAAAATAAGTCCATCTATTTAGGCCTTGCCAAGACATCATCTCTCGACCATTTGGGCCTTGCCCAGGCGGACGCTTAATGCGGCTCATAGGCTCATATCTTAAGATCCTTTAAGTATTTGGATGTTACAGTAATCAGTCAGTTCAATTTTATAGAGGATCAATTGCATTAGGTTATACTAGACGCACATATAAGCCCGACTTCGGGTGCCGCCAGCAATACATTGGCCATATTTCTTTAGCTGTGACTTTAAAAAGGATGCCAAGGATTAAGGTTTCATCACCATTTTGTTGAGCTGTTACATGGCTCTTGACGTTGTACTCTGCCCCACCCATGCTGCACATTGGACGTGGAATCGCAAAATGGAATTGCCAATTGAATCTCAGCAAGGACATCACTCCACAGGCGGCTTATTTTTGTAGTAGCTCGGGCTTTGAATCTCCACTTGGTTCTTGAAGCGCTCGGATTTTGCTGCACACTCTTCGATGGCTTGTTTAATCTTGACTGAGCCATTCGGATTTGCCGTCAGCCTTGCATTTCTTCGCCATTGGATTTTGCAGTGATAAACCATCGTATCCAGCTCCATATTTTCTGTGTTATCCCAACATTCATCTGCCATGCAGTGGGGGATTTTACTCCTATTTATTTCCTTCTATTTTTTGCTATTTTTTGTTGTTTTTATTTCACCATATGTGACATGCTTGTTCTGACATTAATGTCCACATAGATGTCACACCTGCTGGTTAAATTTCCAGATTCACGTATTAGGATTAGTCCCACATATATATGCATGGAAAAATGGTCAGGAATGTCGCATATAGTTAATATTTCTTCTTAATCAGCATCACTATCCGAGTCGATAATCCCCATGTCCATTTTCCGATAAAAGTTTGTCTTACAGAGGCAAAACTCCTCGAGTTGTGCGATCTAAATAGATGTAGGAAAAAGTGTAACTTTTGCTTATGAATGTGGTCAAGATTCAGTTGACAGTTTGTCAGAGAACAGGAAACAGGAAAGAGGAAACAGTAAACATGTAAATTAAGGCACAAAAACATAATTCTATTGTTTATTAATTATTAATTAATTTATTAATTGTTAAGAAAATCTGCGTTTAGCGAGAGTGTTTTTTATATTTGAGCCAACTATACTTATCGGTCTAACTAGTTTTGGGCAAACAATGATTATATTTTGCTCAGTGCATTTGTGCAGTGGGTGCTAGTGGCTAGTGGCTGCTGTATCTGGACAGACGTCAGTTCCTGTTGGTCTTCCGGGCAGAAACTAGGAGGAGCCATTGAGCCGGCCGGTGCTGCAGTTCCGTTAAATGCAATAAATGGCGTAAAACTTTGCGGCTTTCCGTGCCGCATTGTGCCAGTCATCAATACCGGTGCAGGTAGCCGCAGTGGGTACATGCTGTGGCCGTGTTGCCACATTACGCCCCCCCCCCCCCCTTCCAGCCATTGCATAAATCAACTTAAAATGTCAATGAGGGGGACATTCCATTATTGAGTTGACGTTGGCCGTTGACAGGCTGACTAGCAGCCTGCATCCTGCATCCTGCATCCTGCTGGCTGCTGGCCGCACTTATGTCCCAGCACTAACTTCCGCTGCGAACTTCACCTGGTTCCCGCATTGTGGTGGAACTTGGGTTGTTCGCATTAGTTTGACATTTACTTTGGCACGTCGTTAGCTGAGTGCCATTTGTGACTCAACCGCCACCCCCAACAATCAGCACCATCCCCAAGCCCCAATGCCAATCCGAAAGTGTATGTGTGAGGGTATGGGTATGGGTATGGGTATAGGTGTGGCTGTGGGTGTTGGTGTGTGTGTGTTTTTGTGGGTGTGCGAGTGTATGTGTGGTACATTAGAGTGCCGCCTGTTCGGCAATTCAAATAGTTGGAATTGTTTGAGCTTGATTTAGGCGAACACCACACACTTTGTCATACACACACACACACACACACACACACATGCATATACATATAAAGATATACATATTTGCACACACCTACATATTTACCCACGCATACCTCAAGCATATTTAGCTTGCCATGTTCGCGTCAAGTTATTCGAAGCACTTTAGCGTGGTTTGCATCTTAAGGCCCAACTTGCAGCAGTGTGCGTGATGTTGACGGTGGGTTGTGGGTTGGCTTCCATAAAAGCACAACAAATTAAGCCTTTTAACAAACACAAACAAAAGTCCAATTTGTTGCCAAGTTGCGATGATGTCCAAATAGCTAACGCCTTAGAAGTCGCTGTACATTCCACGGATTTCTCAGCGCTCATTCCGCCCCAGTTGATACTTTTGACAGTCCGTCTATGTATTCCTATATATATATATATATTTTTATATATATATATACGTCTGCATATATTTGTCGGGTTTTGTTTGACTTTTATATTGGAGGGCGCTGAATTTTGCTGATGTTGATGAAAATTCACAAAATTTTAAGCGTGGAAAAATTTCATTTAACATTCAGCTACATCAAATCTTGTAAAGCTGGCTTATGTCCATGCCAGACAGGCGGCAAAACTTCAACAGTGGCATCCGGATGTTGTTTAAAATGAGAATTAACAAAAGCAAATTTAAAAAAAAAAACACTTAAAAAAAAATTATACACGCGACAAATAATCCAAATGAACTTGTTAAGCATCAATTATCATATTTAAATTGCATTTATTTTTGTGTATTTGAAAGTGTGCTTTTTTCTGTACTTCATTAATTAAACACACTAAGTATTGTTATATCAAATAATTCCAGTATTTAACAGCTTTATTTCTTTTAATTACACACCTGGTGATTTGTGCAAATTCACGTCAAGTTCAATTTACAAACGTTCCACTGTGCAGCACTCAAGGCTCAAACTGTGGCAATCGCCATGCAAACAGCACCAAGTGGATTAGTTTCTCAATCTATAATCCCAACAATTTTTGAAAGCCAACGAATAAAATTGCTTGAAAATCTTTCAATTATTAGTTGGATAAGCGATTGTTTCTATCCTAATTTTGTACAAAAAGTAAGTAAAGCCTATTAATTATAGACCTGCAAATGATATTATAATTAGGTTGTAAAATCATAGGAAATATAGGTCGAAAAAATAGTTATATTTGCCTGCATGACAAGCTCTTTGGGGATGATAAGCAAAATTCTTAAATTTAAACTTTAAAGGATGAAAGTAACAGTTACTTAATGGTTTAATCTGTAAATGGAAGCAATACTATGTCAAATAACCATTTGGGAACAGTGGTACGTGAAATCAAATCTCGAATTGAAAAAGATTTCTGTAGAAAGTAACTTAAAATGTTATTTTTTTTAATGTTGTTGTACTTAATCTAAGCGTTGGATTATAATTTTATTATATCTTGAAATATTTTGTGTTTTACTATTGCGATAAGAAACAATCTGTTGAAAATTAAATCTTAAGTTGTGATAGGCATAGAAAATACTCCACAAAATTGGTATGTTTAGTTACAAATCGAAAGCATCTAAATATTTAAGTAAACAAAAACTTGCACGACAAACTTTGTGCGGCTTTGAATGGCATTTAGACCATGGTCGACGCTGCATATCAGTTAAAGAGACAAGACCAGTTGGCTGCTGAGCAACAACAAAATTACAGCAAGAATCGCAGTGAGCGCCAAGAGAGTGAGACAGAGATAGAGGGACATATAGATCGAGAGAGAGAGAGAGAGAATGGAAATCTCTCGATTTGATATGCACATCATGCATGTCTAGTTTTCAGACATTTCGGTTTCGGAAATACACTAAACAAAAAAAAGCAAAAATCTGCAGCAATCCAATCAAAATTCTAGAAGCCTTCCCTAACTAAGAGCGAGGCAATTTTTAGCGAATTTCCCACAGTTTCCAGCGATTACTTTTTTCCCCTTATGAAAAGTGCTTTCCACAATGTTAACTTTTCGAGCCGTTGCAATTGAGAGCTTTTGTGGCAATGGAAATTTTTTTCAATATTTAATTTCATTATTCTTGTCACTTTTCAGAGCACTTAAGCTACTTGTTGCGTCAAAGATTGTTTTTTATTTATTTATTTTATTTAGAATGTTTAAGCAATTTTACACAAACATTCGTTTATGATGCATTGCTTATCGTCTCTCCGTATTTTGTGGTATTTGCACCACTGTGCGCGTTTTCTTGTGTAAACATATTCCATTCAGTGGGGCCATGCACGGTGCACGGTAAGCCACCCTGTGAGTAATCCTAAATAGCTTTAGTGCCCTGGGAACAAAGCAATCATTGCAATTAGAGCGCGCACTGATTACTTATTTATTTAAAGTCTTCGCCAGCTTTTAGCGGCGGGTTTCAATGTGCGTCAAATGTGGACACTCCCCCGTTATAGAAACGTGGCTCCAAGCCAACCATTTCGTCATTTAATATATATATATATATATATAGAGATATATATTTTTTTATTTTATTTGTACAATTTACAATTTGTTACTATACAGTGAACATTCGCTGTTGGAGTGATTTGAGATTTGCTTAGCACACCAGATAAAAATTAGTAGGCGCTATGCAAATGAAATCAAGAAATGCGCTTAAGATACGATGTTGGGGCGACATTAGCTTTAGTATGCCAACGGCCACGAGAGCACTCAGAATGAGCCAGCTGGAGGAGAACTTGCCCAAGCAATTGACTGGCATACCAACCACAGCCAACAACATCAACAACAACAACAACAACAATAACAACAAAATTGCCATGATCGAGGAGGAACAACAACAACAACAACCGGAGAACACTGCCGCCAAATGCGGAGAGCAGCCAGCGGACTTTGAGACGGCCATCGATGCTGCGGGTTTTGGCATGTTTAATATTTTACTGCTTTTGGTGGCTGTGTTTGCCACGATGGCCACCGTGTATGAGACGTCTACCATGTCGTATATATTGCCCAGTGCTGAGTGTGATCTGAAGTTGAGCCTGCTCGACAAGGGCATATTGAATGCCATCGCATATGCTGGCATGGTGTCATCGGCCATCTTCTGGGGCTATGTGGCCGATACTAGGGGAAGGAAGAATGTGTTAATATTCGGTTATTTGGCCGATTTGATTTGTGTGGCGGGCTGTGCGCTCAGCCAGAATGTGGTGCAGCTCATGATCTTCAAGTATCTGGGTGGTTTCATGTAAGTAGCACATAACAAATACTTACTCGACGATGTACTTCGATGTACATCTCTAGTATGAGCGGACCCTTTGCCGTGCTGATGTCATATTTGACGGAGTTTCATGGACGACAATATCGTCAGCGGATCATGATGATTGTTGGCATTATGTTTAGCATTGCCTCACTCATTTTGCCCGGATTGGCCATGGCCATATTACCGCTCGACTGGGATTTTAACATTTTGGGTCTATCACGTGAGTTACCTGCCTCCTCTCCCCTTGTTTGTCATCATTGTTGCTGTCTGTCAATTAGAAAGTAGTTGTCAATATAAATGTGATATTAGAGATATATATATATATATATAAGATAATAACACGTGCATCACATAACCCCATAGCCTCTTCCCTCTCTCTATCTCTCCCTCTCTCTCTTTCCGTTTCTATCTATCTCTATTTTAAATAAATATAATAAAATAATACATGAATATTAGGCTCATATTTGTATTACGGATGTTTACTTTTTTTAATATAGATAATAACTATTTTATTGCAAATTTAAGGGGCAAAAAATCTTTCCAGTTTCTTTTTTCATGACAAATTATTCTTGTCATCTATTTGCTGAGTTCAGTGATTTATCTAAATCCCTTTAATTCGCAACACTTCTTTGGTAGATTTATAAATGTTGAAATTTTAATAAATGTGCCAGTCATACCTATATATTTCGCGGATTTTCATATCTGCAACTCGTTGCTAGAAATTTATTGCTATCATATTCTCAAATACTATTCTAACAAAATAATATTGTTATCTATGGCAACCCGAATGTGAACCGGAGTCAACCTGTGGTGAAATTAATATTAGATATATGTTTAGATATGTTTCAAATCATCTTTCTTTCTTTATATTTAAACTTATGATATGGGCGGATATATGCTAAGTTTCATCAGTTTAATAAAAAGTTTAATAAAAGAATAAAATAAAAGAAGATGAATAGATTTAAAATAACAAATAATATTTTGAATGGAAATTGAACTTTATTTATTTAAGAAAATTAGCATATCTATTTTCCATTCCAAAAGTACATAAATAAATTTTATTTATTTATATATTTATTTTTGTTGAGGAAAGGAGAGCTGCGTTTGTTTTTCTATTGGTTTTGTAATTTATTTCTATATAAAATTGTTTTATATATATATTAATTTTTATAATCGTATCCATCCATCGACAACAAATTTGAATTCCCTCCATTTATTCACAGTGCATGCCTGGCAGGCATTTTTGGCAGTCTCTGCTGTGCCTAGCATCTTAAGCTGTGTATTGTTCCCCTTCTTTCCGGAGAGCCCCAAGTTCTTAATGTCTCAGGGACGCAATAAGGAGGCACTGGAGGCCTTCAAATTCATATATGCACTGAACACACGTCTGCCCCGGGATGCATTTCCAGTGAGTATAGAATGCCATTCTCGCAAGTCTTGAATCAAAAGGTTTCTCCAAATTCTGCAGATCAAACAGCTGGCCAATGAAGTGCCGGCAAAACCCAATCCACAGCAGCCAAACACTGATCTAGAGTCTGAACCAAGCAAGGGCCAACTGAAGCCTGCAAAGAGCTCACTGCATTCGGGACTACTACAGTTGCGTCCGCTCTTCGTCAAACCCTATCTGGGCCTGTCCCTCTTGGTTTACTTGCTCAACTTTTGTGTTCTGTTGGGGTGAGAGAGAGAGAGAGAGAGAGATAGAGAGAGAGAGCTAAATATAACCAACAAACGAATTCATCTCAATTAACCTATTTTCTCAAATGGTAGGCAAAACACAATTCGTCTTTGGATGCCACAGCTTTTTGCCTCCATTACGGAATACGATCAGCTGCCGGAGAAGAGCGATGGAGCCACGAGCATTTGCAACATCGTTGAGTACAGTGTGAATCGCACAAGGATGCAACTGGAGGCAGCTGCTCTCGAAAATCCACTGGATATTTGTTCAGTCAACATTTCCGCCTCCACCTACACAAACAACTTAATTCTGGCCTGTGTCAGCTTAGTCTCTTATATGCTCGCCGGTGTCCTGGTCAATCTGGTCGGCGTCAAGCGAATCATGTGTGAGTGAGGTGGTCTAAAAGCGGAGCAAACATCAATTTATAATTAATATTATTATGATTTTTAGGCATATGCCTCTTCACTGCTGGCGCGTGCTCCTTGGGAATGTACTGGTCAATCTCATCGGCTACGACTGTAGCACTGTCATCTATATTTGTTTCCATGGGCAGCATTGCGGCCACCTCAGTGCTCAGCGCCTCGCTGAGCATGTTTCCCACCGCGTTGCGGTATGGTTAAAGATAATGAGGGGCACACACCTCTCCCCCTCCCCCAAATCACTTACTCATTTATGCCATCCTTGCAGCACAATGATCGTCTCGCTCTGCATGATGGTGGGTCGTTTGGGCTCCTTGTCGGGGAACATCTTCTTCCCGGCACTTATGAGCTTGGGCTGTCTTCCACCCTTTCTGATGGTCAGCATTTTCATGTTCAGTAAGTGGCTGTTTGGTAGTCTCTAATCTTTAAGGCTTGTCATTTTATAAATCACGCCCCTTTTTTTTAGGTGGCAGTTTGCTGGGCTCATTTTTGCCGCTGAAGAACAAGGCTACACTGAAGTAACTCAATTTCCATATTCATCAACACTGGAACCCAGTTCATTTCTCACGGATTGCTTCATATAGTCGATGATTTTTTAAGTTAGTTATTAAGTTTTGTTTTTTTTTTTTTTGTGTGTGCCTTTGTTATTTCTTGCAGTTAATAAAAAAATAATTTATTACAAAAAAGGAGCATTGTACGATAACTTGATTTGCATGCAATTCCAGCAGCTTGTCAATCTGCATAAGCCTTGTGCCCGACACTTGCTAATTGCATCCACTTATTATTCCTGCTCGTCGTGAATACATTAAAGTCGCACAGAAGCCGGGCTAAAAAGAACTCATAAAAGTAAACTGGGCGAAAAATGCACAACTTTTTCAGCATTGTAATAAAAAAATGGAAAACGCAATTAACAACGATAGCCGTGTAATTGAGTAGATAACTGTGAATCGCAAAACATTATAATCAGTTTTGTGGCAACACTTCACATCGCACTTGTAACCCATAGAGCAGCCCATCCAAGTGTTTTTCTGATTATGAAAATACGTGCTTGCTGCACAGGGACCGATGTGGAACTTAAACGGAGCTTGAATTGAGCCAAAGGCTATTTCCGCTGCGTTTTTTTAAAAAAATAAAAAAAAACTCTTTCAGTAATCTGAACAGCTTTTTCTAAGCAAAAAAAAATACTGTATTTTAACAGGTGCAGTTGCATTGTTTATAAAGTATTTATTATTAGTATTGATTAGTTAGATAAGCGATGAAAATATATATTTTATTTTACATAATTAAATATTAAATGTTTTTATCGGTCTTAGCCCCCAATTAGCATTATTTATGTGAAAGCAGGCGAATGCTTATCAAAATAATTATAATGACTTTCACAATTTTTCTACGATGTGGGAAGGTTAAGAGAGTCAAAAGATTTGTATTTATTTGTGATGATGTGATTACACTTACGATTATATATAGATAACGAATAAATTATGTGTACTTAGGGCTGTCAGATTATATTTTCACATGTGCCACACTTAGCAATACTAAGTGCTACCACATTTAGTTTCTCTCTCTCTCTCTCTCTCTCCCACACACACCCTCTCTCTTATGCTGAACTCTATTTTCTTGACCTTAATCGTATATATTGGCCGCACTCTTCTTGATATATTGTTTGAGTCCAATTTAGTCCAACAACCAGGCAGCCTTTCTCAAGCTAAATGGAAATGTTAATTATCTGACAACGAAAATGCTTAGTGTTAATGTGAGCAGCCAGCAATATATATATATACAGCACTATATATATATATACACCGTATCTAAATCTGAGATTAAATGGGAACACTTTATTCTGGCAGCGACGGTGGCAGAGACGGTGGCAGCAGCGTCAGCTTGAAACATGATTTCGCAAATGTTTGAAATTAGAGAAGCCGCAAAAACTTTTAATTAAAAACTTGTCGCTTGACTTTGTCAAATGGGGGCGTGGTCACACGGCCTTATGGAAATCTCTGCTAATAGAAGAAGAGAGCGAGAAAGAGGGAGAGGGAGAGGGAGACAGGGAGACAGCGAGACAGCGAGGAAGAGACGGGGATGGAGATAGAGTTAGTGGACACAGGTAAATAAAACGCAGAACTCAAACAAGCAGTTTGTGTTTTCTAGAAGTAATTTCTAAATATGGACAAAAAGAAAAATGTTAACTTGGGAAGCGCTTGAGTTATTTTGTTTGTGTGTAAACCAACGACAAGAACCGGTTCCTCACATGCGTCACCTGAATTTCACTCTTATCTGTGGTTTGCTGCCCGCCGGCAAACTCATAAATAGATGGAGGGTGACATATGTTGCACTCAGTCGAGTAAAATGAGTCTCAGCAATAAGGTGGCTATTGTGACGGGTGCTAGCAGTGGCATTGGCGCTGCCATTGCACAGGTATTGGCCCGCGAGGGTGCACTGCTCTCGCTGGTTGGGCGCAATGTGGCCAATTTAGAGGCGACACGGGCGACCATACTAGAACAGCAGGCAGGCGCCCAAGTGCTTAATGTGACGGCGGATGTTACAACGGATGCGGATGCTATAATTCAGCAGACAATCAGCAAATATGGACGCATCGATGTGTTGGTCAATAATGCTGGCATTTTGGGCAGCGGCCCACTTATCGATCTGGATTTGAAGGAGTTCGATGCGGTGCTCAACACAAATCTGCGCGCCGTTGTTGTGCTAACAAAGGCAGCGTTGCCGCTTCTGCTCAAGACCAAGGGCGCTGTGGTCAATGTAAGCAGTTGCGCTGGAATCCGCCCCTTTCCCGGTGCGCTCAGCTATGGTGTTTCCAAGGCAGCACTGGATCAGTTCACCAAAATCGTCTCAATGGAGATGGCGCCGCAGGGTGTGCGTGTGAATTCAGTGAATCCCGGTTTTGTGGTCACCAACATACACAGTCGCATTGGCATTGTGGACGAGGGCTACAAACTGGTACATGAGAACGCCATCAAATCCCATCCCATGGGCCGTGTGGGCGATGTATTTGAGGTGGCCGAGGCCGTTGCGTTTCTTGCCAGCTCCAAGGCCAGTTTTACCACCGGCACCCTGCTGACGGTCGATGGTGGCAAAAACAATTTTACGCCACGTTAAATGAAAACTAAATTTTCTTAGTTTTTTCTTTTTTTCTAATATTATTATTATTATTATTCCTCTCTGTAAATCATTGCAAGTAAGATAAATGTCATCTAACACCCCCAACATTATTTTAATAAATGAATCTGATCCACACACCATATAAAACTAATTTGTAATACTACAAAAAAACACTTTAGAAGAAGGCAGATAACCTTGCAAATCTTATCGCAAACTTCAAAATATTGGTATCTGATTCTTGAGACATTTGATTGAAGGAGAAATTTGCTAGGCGTTCCCCTCACGAAAGGGGAACAGAATATACAGGGAATTTGACTTTGAAACAAGTTTGGGACAGATGCAGGTGCTTTAAGCGCCTTTTTAAGCAAAGTTTTCTTCCATCTCAAACTATTTCTTGCACAGACTTAACTTTTTTATTTGTAGGACTTTAAGCTTCTGCAAAGCTTTTATCGTATAAACTGCGAAATCAGAACTACTCTAAATATTCAAATGTTTAATAATTCAAAAACAAAGCTGGTAAAAATGACGTGTGAAATAGTACATTAATTCGCTAAAATTGTCTGTCAAAAATACATACAAGTTATTAAATTCACTGGCATGAAAGCTTTTAAAGCTTAGCCAAGCTTTAAGCTCGTCCTCCAGCAAAAACCCTTTTAGCCACTTTGAAAGTTCTCTGCTTGCTGCAGTGGGTGCTGCATGTGGTGAACTTTGGGGCAGAAGCTGCAGCCGCATAGTTTTGTGAAAGCGCAAAAGTTTCCTGGCAGTTGCAACCCTTCAAAGTGAGACAGACGCTTAAAGCTCCGAGCAACCCCCTCGACAAAGCTCAACTCGGATAGCAAATGAACGGTGGAACTGTCAGTAACCGTGAAGCAGTCGTCGTGACTGCAATCCAATATCAGCCTTATTTGCCTTTGTATTTTATTTTATTATTTTTTTGTGGCGCACACACAACACACGCGACTTATTTGCCCACTCCCCAAACACGCCCACACACACACAAACACACAAACACACACAAACACACATACACACATAGAAATAAATGCAAGGAAATTGCCCAGCTGTTGGCAGAACTGAGGAACTGATTGATTTTTCGCAATTGAAACTGGACCAACAAACACGTTGGACACAATTGCAATTGGAAAAGGGAAAGGCAAGTTGGCTCAAGTGAAAGTGAGAACTGCACTGGCAAGGCACCCATATGGACATGAATGCCACGCTGGCCGAAGGTCAGCTCATGTCAGCCAGCTGTGACAATGTGCAACAAACAACAACAACAACAACAATATCGAAACCAGAATCAGAACCAGAAGCAGCTGTTGGTTGTAACGAAGAGGAACGACGGCAAAGTCAAGCGTATTCTGATGAAGACCCAGATGCAGATGCAGATGCAGATGGGGATGTAGATGTCGAGGATGAAGCGCAGCCGTTAAGCCAACGCTGGTCGCCATTGGGCGCTAATTATGATGATGCGAATAGCGCCAGCTCGGAGCTGCTGACAACATCCGGAGACGGTGAGCTGGAGCCAGCGATGCACAGTAGCCTGCAGCTGGAGAAGCAATCGCAGCAGGCGGCTGGCATGGATAATGCCAATGAGTTGGCGCGTCTTCGCACCATTGAGGAGGAGCAGGAACTGCTGACCACCTCACTCCTGGCATTGACCTCACAGTTTGCACACGTTCAGCTGCGTGTCCGGCAAATTGTCGAGGCGCCCACAGATGAGCGGGATCAATTGTTGCGTGACCTCGAAGATTTTGCCTTTCAGGGCATACCTGAGGTGACCCAGACGGATGGCGAATCCAACGACACTGATGGCGAGAGACAATTGCAGGCACCACCCGATGGACAGCTAATCGAGCAGCTAAAATCACAACTAACCGAACTGGAGCAGCTGGCATATGATTCGGGTGCGCCAGGCATATTGCCACAGCATGTGCTGCTCGAGAAGCAAAAGTTCATACTGGACGAGCTGCGCACTAAGCTCAATTTGCAGGTGGAGCAGCATCAATTGCCAACACTGAGCATCGATCAGCTGCGCCATCAGGTGGACAATGCAATTGGTGAGTTTGTCGGCCCGCTCAAAATGAAGGAGCAGCTGGTGGCCCAACTGAAAACTCAAATTACCGATCTGGAGCGCTTCATTGCATTTCTGCAGTGCGACACCGCTGGCGGTGGCACCAGCATTGGTGGCAGCGGTGCCATCACCAGCGCCAGCGAGAAGCTAAAGCTGCTCAGCGGTGCCTACAACAGCTATGCGGCCAAGCAAACAGCTCGACAAATGCCCGCCCGGATGCCACTCCAAATGTCTACCACAAACACAGCAACGGCGGCAACGGCAACAGCAACAACAATGGCAACAACAATGGCAACGGCAACAGCAACGGCAACAGCAGCATGCAACAACAGCATAGCTGCAGGAATAGGAATAGGTACATCTACGGAGTGCGCACCACAACGGGAAAGTCTGCACAGCAAGGCGCACGGATTGCTCGACAAGGCATCGCTTCTAATGCAAATGTTTGCCACGACGCACTTTGCCAAGCGGCAAGCGGACTTCCAACAAAACTCGCTAAAGAAGACGCACAAGGGCAACCACTGGGGGTAAGAATATAGAGATTATACACATCCCTGCACGACCTGCAGTTCAAGTCTTGTTCACATCGAAATTTATTTTAATTGACAGGGATCTGCGCGCACAGCTCGAGGTGGACATCCAGGAAGTGGCTGCGTTGGCGGCCACATTAAGCTGCGACCGCGAAAAGCTGGCAAACATCAAGCGAGCGCTGCGGCAACAGAAGCTGCAGCAGCAGCAGCAGACGAATGAATCCAGTGGATCAGTTGATGCGGAGAACGGGGCGTTGACCACATTGCCGCCACGTTGCAGGCGTGCGGTTGCCGCTGTTGTCGGACACGAGCTGACGCCATATGCCGCTGGGGCAGCATCTGGCTCATCCGACTCGGATGAGGAGATGTACGAGCGTTATAGCTGGGACAAGGACAAAGAGAAGAAAGACAAGTCGCTGGGTCGTCGCATTGTTCACATGCGCGGTGATTCCATTGCCACCATTGGACGGGAGCTGACCAGTGTGGTGCGTAAGAATTTTGCTCGCACTCTGCAACAGTTGATCCAGCACGGCCTGCGCATCCCAACCGAGTCGGCTGCCTCCAGTTTGATGGTGCCATTCATGCGCTGCCTGCAACCGGGCGCACAGCGGATGACGGCGGCAAGTGCTGGTGCCGCACCAGAAATGCAATTCCTTGGCATTGGTCGTGCCATGCACGCCTGGGAGCTAATACTAGAATACTATAATCTGAAGAACGGCGAGGAATACAATAATACGCCGGCTAGAAAACTGTCTCAAAGCTTCCAGCTGGACATTGTGGATGCGCACGCAGTGACAGCCAAACAGAGCCTCCTCAGTGCCATCGGAATGATCTTGGCAATGCATCTACCCTACAAGCGCAGCTACAATGCCCACTTCAAGGCATTAATCTGTGCAGGACTCAAGTAAGTGAACACACTGTACATATATATAAAATAAACATCAATATATATATATATATATATATATATATATATATATATATATTATAATCGATATAGCAATGAACATTTCTCTGTCTGCACTTTAAGTTGATTTCTTGTTTACAAATTATATTCAATTATTTTATAGATGTATTTTTGCAAACATTGCAATTTCCATCTTGATTATTAAAAGTCGAACGAGACACATAAAAAAAACACGACCGATAATTGACATTATAATAAAGTCCTATTTGGGCATGTCTTAGATTGAGGTCTTAATTAAGCAGCAATTATGTTTGCAAGGTTATTCAATTATCGACAGGCTATATCTTTTTTATATATCATATAAATCTATTTTATATAAATAGAATACTTTATCAATTAGAAAATTACATGTGAATTTTTATATTTTGCAGTGCACATCTTCTGGTGGAATGGCTCAATCTAATACTCAGCTGCAACGAGCTTATTGACACCTACTACACGTCCAACAGCTATGTTGCATGCACCGGCTTTCGCGACTCATTGCGATCTATTGACACACTGTCCAAATTTGACTTCGATCTACCTGTGGATTTGGCCATACGCCATTTTCGCAATATTTAATAATTTTGTTTGTTCTTTTTGCTCCCTCAATGAATGAAACTAGTCCAAATCATAATTAATATAAATGTATAAATATGTGTATATAATTTAGATATGTCCAATTAACTAATACCTACTTATACAATTATTAAACCTAATACGCGAGACTAACTAGCTATTGAAATTCACTGGTATAGAACTGATGGATGCACTGGCTCAGCTTATCGCCCAATGGTCGCTGCAGTGGCCCACAGGTCAATGTTGCCAGTAGCAGACGCGCCTCTGCCACATCCTTGCAATCGACATACGCATCGAGCAGCAGTCGAGGCGTTCCATATCGCTCCACAATGGCCAGCGCCCGATCGAGGGAAAGCGAGTGCAGCTGCAACAGCTGCTGGACAAATACCTCACGCACGGTCAACTGGGCATTACGTGCCGAGTCCTCGTACAGGGAACGAAACTTGAGCAGACCAACAGATAGGCAGCTGCTAGCCTCTGTTTGTGCCTCCAACTGTCTTTTGTCTGTGACACTGTGCAGCCGCACATTGGCCTGCACATAGAGCTGTTGCAGTGCGCCACTTACTCCGCCCAGATAGCACATGGAGCGATAGTGATTATCACTTCGCACCACCTGAATGCAAGCGGATTGGATGCGTGCATTGGCCAGCGCCTGCTGCAACGATTCGAACGGCAGGCCCAACTGCTCGTTGTCGCCATAATCCTCAATGAGATAGATAATGTGTGGAAGTCCGCACTGTCGCAACCGATGCTTTTGTTCGTGGAAGCGGCCATCGCGTATGCTGCTAGCCAAATCATCCATTCGCTTCCGCTCCACAATGTAGGGCAGGACCAGCTCATTGCCGGCTGCATCGCACGCTATCCACATAAAGTCACCGACTGTGAGCCGTCTGACTTGGTGCTCCACGCCCAAAGATTGCAGGTAATGACGCGTCTGATCCAATACGCGTTTATTCTTGCCACTCGTCTCCTGCGTATCCACGAGCAACACAATCCGATAACTGCCCGCTGGCATGCTCACAGCCCGTTCGCGTTCCTCGATAGCAGCCTGTTCTTTTTGTGCCTTCTTTGTTATCTTTTTGGGCTTTGGCTGCTGTTTAAGTTTCTGCTGCTGTTGCTGATTTTGCACGACTTTGACCACCTGCTGCACCTGTTCCTGATATTCCACAATGTCCACAACTGTTGCCTGACCAGCCAGCTGCCTGTGCTGACGCAGTTCATCATCGATCAGCTGGCAGAGCGTGGTGCCAAATCCACGCAGCACGGCACATTCGCGGCCGCTGTACAGCGGCAGCGGATAATTCTGTAATGCTTGCAGTGCCTGTCGCAGCCTGTGCTGCGATTTCCGATTACGCTGCTCGGCCTCGTGGAGCCAACGTTGCAGCCAACGTTTAAACAGTGGATTCGGTTCCTGCAAACGAATGTCCAAGCGTAATTCCATGTTTTGCGCCAAACTCCGAAATGCAGTTGCCATTCAGCTGGAAATGGTGTGCGTATTAGTGTGAATGACAAAAGCGACTTGTTGAACCCAATAGTATCGTCGTGCCGCCATCTATTGGCAATTAGTAAAAGACAGAATAAATAACCTAAATAACAAAATGGCAATAATTTAAAAGTAATTATTAAATATACAACTTTCTGAATTTTTTACCTGATCGCTTTAATCGCGTTTTTAGCCAAATTACAATCAACATTATCCTGTTGTCTGTTGTGGAATTTCTAGTACCATATTCTTTAAAAAAGAATGTCAAAGTTACCACACTGTGCGTTGCCAGTGTTGCCAACTTGTGCATTATTACGTCGCATTGTGAATGCTTGGAGAGTCCGCATTATCGCAGATACAATTCCATTTGGATTCATAACATCCATCGGAGCCTTTACAATGAGCATTCAAGACTCCTATGCTTCTGTTTCATTCTATCCCTTCTGGTGGCGCTCAACAAAGGTGAGTGTGACAGACTCCAAAAATAATACGATTCACTAAACGCTTTAACTTTATTAATTGAACACAGATCAATTTGGAGGATTGCAGCTAGGTGCAGGAGTTCATGGCGGACATTGAGCTACGTCCATAATCAGGTGCGCACCATGTGCGTGTTAGGAATAACATTGGACACATTCTACAAGTACCTAATCACATGCGGCGTTTCGGCCAAGTCGGGAGCCGGCTTTGTTACGCTGATGAGCCACTTCTTCGACTGTGTCAGCGAATACAACCGCGACTACAAAGCTGTGTATCTAGAAGAGAAAAGCGATGCCCAAGAAAAACGAAATTTTCGGAGTTTCGTATAAAATCATTTGACGGTACAGTAAATCAAAAATGATAATCAGCATGAAGAATCCATATCCTATTTAATATATGGAACTGAGAGATATGTAGACAACAGGACAAACGGACACGACTAAATCGACTCATCTAGTGATGTTGATCAGGAATAAGCACAGAGAGAACATAGATTTTCTTGTATATACAATTATGAATACAACTTGTATATATAATGCAGTTAGTTTGTTCTTTATTTTTATTCACTTCAACAAGCAAAAACATTCAATATAGTGTTGTGTGATCATTTGTATATAAATGTATGTATGCGAGTGTATATTGTGTGTGTGTGTGTGGGTATATGGAAATAGTTGTTTAGCTTCGCAAATTAATTGTAACAATTACAGTGATATATGGCGGATATATATATATATATCCATTTTGAAATCTTTGACTTGATTTTTAGATAATATTTGAATGTATGTATATGTATATATATATATTTTTATATGTATATATATATATATACACACATGCCGTTTCATATGTAACTGCAAGCCGTTGTCTTTTTGCTTATTCTTAGAGCACAAACTATGTGTATAACTATATACACATACATATATATATATGTATTGTGCATATGAATAGTAAATAGTATAGGATGATGAGCAAATCAATTGTTTTGAGTGCACTTCGCCACGCCCAGCTCACCAGCTTGCCGCCCATACAAACAAATCTTTGTTAAATATTACGCTTACAAAAATACAGATCATCTCAAATTACAATTACAACTCTCAATGATTCACAGTTATACACAGTTATATATAGATCGACATATAGTTAATACGTAGCGTTACATACATATTTATAAATATATATATATATATATATATATATAGTGTATACAGTGTACATAGTATTTCATTTTATTTTTTCATATCATTCCTATCCAATCAAACTGATCTCTTCAGCCGCCGAGCTCGACCATATTTCATCTAATTCTATCTCCTCCATTCAACGCGTACATAAATATGTATCTTTGTATCGTACTTTAAGCTCCCATTGCGCCGCCGAATCTTCAACGTTTCCTTCGATTCGAGAAAAAAAAAACCTAATACTTACGCTTCAAAACCATTTTCTGCATTATTTTTGTGCTAAGCAGTTTTTTTTTTTTTTTTTGTAAGACTGGACTTTGTGATTACGTACTGTGTTTTGCCTAATTTAGTGTGCGAAAGAGCTCTGGACCAGTCCCTCCCTACCACCACACGGGCGTTTGTACGTTACAACGTTTCGTGCTAAACTTTTTAGTTACGCATCAGCGCATTTCACACAAAATATTTTTCATTTTAAATGCATTTTAAGCTTAATTATGTTGCAATATTTTTGCTACAAATTATGCTCAATACTGATATTGTAAAATTGTATATGTATGTATGTAATTTGCGGAAAGAGTCACGCATACACACACATACAATCGAGCATACATACACGCACATTAAGAAAGTTAAAAAATAGAGTTTGTGCAGATAAAAAATTATTGGTACTAATTAACAGCTTATGTAAAGAATCCTAAATATGTTTTCAAGAAACAGTCTTTTCTAGGTTGAATGTGTTTTTTTGTTTTGTAATTCTTTTTTTGTTTACTTTGGAAACATAACATTGAAAATTGCTTTAGTGTGTTTAATTTTACCAACTTTTCATTTCGTTATGCGGCTTTTTTTCTGTTTCATAGCTTAGCTTGGACATCATTTTTGAAAATGTTTAGGTTCTTAATATATAATATATGCTCTTAAGTATATACCAAACACAAATACGAAAATATGTACACGCATTTAACAATGTATTTTAATGTTCACGTATTTAAATATGTATGTATTCACTGGAAAATTAGAACTTGACTTTTTTTTGTTAGTTTTTTTGGTGCAATTTTTTAAATAACTTTTTACACAGTATACATAATATTAATGTTTAATATTCAATAATTTTCTGATGTCAAAGAAAACAAAGAGAATTTTCCAATCAAAAGGTTTATACATATTGTATATAGAAAAGAAAATTGATTTTGGATATGAATTGAATTGTTTAAGAATTACTGGAACGACTTACATAAATACGTACATAATTAGTATTGAATGTTTATGCATGTTTTGTTTAAAGAAATTATAATTATTATTCTCTGTTCATGGAGAATATATTGTGCACATACTTGAATATTTGCATAAGGTATATTTGATTAAAATATGCTTATATATTTTTTTTTGTTGTGGTATCAAGCATTGTTCTCTTAGTTTTGGTTTATTCTTCTTGATCAAAAGGGTTTATATCTATATATATGTATATAAATATGTATATATATATACATATTTATATATCCATTTTTAAATATATATGCCTGTATATGTTTTGTATATATCGTAAAAATATGTAAATACATATAGTAAATACAGAACAAAAACAAAAAACATCAAAAAGCGAAAAAGAAAACAGATGCAATTGTTGTGTTTTTATATAGTAAAATCTTAATCATCGTCGGACAGATTTGTTGTTGTGAGAAGTGTTGCATTATCCTCGGCGCCCTGCTCTTCGATGTCCTACACGAAAGATAAGAGATAAGCATTTGTTTAGTTTAATATTTAAGATATCAATTCACATTTATAACTGTAGATCACAGAGTTTCCCCACCTGTTGCCCAATCATGCCCAAAAAATAGTTCCATCTTTTTTGTTTTTATTTTCTTATACAAAATATATCTATATATTTAGCAATGTTTGTATTTTTTTTTTTTTTTGTTACAATTTGTTAGGACGTATAAAACCACACGATCAAAATGGTAAACTAACATTAACAGTACTCGTTATACACACTCATATATATATATATATATATATATAAGTGTTAACAATTCAACACATATATACATACACATGTATGCAGATTACATTGCTTTTGTTATTCTCAACTACACACACACTCTCACAGTCACACACACTCGCACACACTGAGACTCATACACACATATAGAGGTACTCAATTTTTGTTCGCATTATTTTGAATTGGTTTTTTGTAGCATTTTTGTATAAAAATAAAAAATTTGTTTATTTCAAATAAAAAAATAAGATTTGTAATATTTAATAATTATTATAATAAAAAAAAAATTTTTTTTAAAAAAATATAGACTTAAAATGAAGCAAACATTGCATTTTGAAGATTTAAGAAAAACTTTCGCTTTAAGAGAAAATTGTATGTAAATGCAGCGCGACAGTACAAAAATGTTTTGTATGTTGTGTTGTGTGTTACGTGTTGGTTGTCGTTTGTTGTGTGTGTGTTGTTGTTGTTTAGTGTATATGCAGTGGCTAGAGTTTGCTGATAGTCAGTTGTTTCGATTGTGTTTCTGATGTTTTTGTTGTTGTTGCAGTTGATGTCAATGTTTTGTTTCAGTTGCTTGAGCGTCTGGAAGTGTGCGGAAGATTTTGTTGTTGCTTGATGCAGGATGCATGTTGCATCTGCTTCACTTGAGCTTCTGCTTGACGTGACTGGGCGACGGCTGATCCGCTTCGGGCAGATCGCTTTCCTTCTTGCGCTTCACCTTGTCCTTGTTGGTCGCCTTCACCTTCTTCACCTGCGCCGCCAGCAGTTTGGCTTCCCGTTGCGCCTCGCGCGTGGCTTGCAACTGTTCCGTGATGAACGAGAAGACCAGATATCCCTGCACGGCGATCAATCCGATGAGCGAGATGAAGGCACGTAGCTTATAGCTGCCATCGGCAGAGCCGGCAATCCCATAGTACAACGTCAGCACACCAATCACTGAGGTGGCAAAGCGTGCCACCACAAAACAAGCGCTGTTCACAATGCGAACGCGTGCCAAACGCTCCTCGCGATCGAAGACGCCAATCAACTGGAAAATCTGAGCGATCAGCTCGCTGGCATAGTGCAACGTGAGCAGAACGAGCGCCAGACGCTGATAGCTAAGCGTATAGGCCAACACGATGAGTGTGAAACCGCTAATGGAATGTATAATCTTCGGCTGTTGCTCCTCCTTCGCGCGTATCTTCTGGAAATAGAGTTCCGGCAGCATATGCAGATAGTACGACAGCTGAATGATGAAATAGAATTTGTGTAGGAAACTCATCGGATGCTCCGGATAGCCCTCCCACAGTTGGGCAACCTGGCCAACGTAGCCCTCGCGCAGCGCCACATGCGCGCCCCAAATCAGCGAGATCAGATAGAATGCGAGCAGTTGGCCGGATTCATTAAAGCGGGCCAACTTAAATTTGGACAAATGCAGACGTTTGCTTATTTTGTCCAGCACAAACTCCTGAATGATCGCATGCATAATGATGCAGGTGAGCGTATAGAAGAATATCGCACAATAATCCTTAATTCCGGCCACATAAGTATATGGCTTGCCATACGGCTGCTCGCGACTTGCCTCCATGCCGCTCACATTGTGATGCAGCGATATGAATGCGCTGGCAAACGACGCGGTCGACTCGTTCATTAGGCCAACAACAAAGACCATTGCCACACAGGAGATGATGTCCGCATGGTTTTGGATGACAAACTCATGGCTCAATATCGGAGGATTCTTGTTGGTTGGCTTTCGGCCGATTCCCGGTTTAATGGCCATGTTGATTGTTCGTTTATTGCTGCTGTTGTTGTTGTCGTTATTGTTATTGCTGCAAAGTGTAACGTGTATTTAGTTTAGTTTGATTTCAAATTTGTTCTCCTGCTCTTGCTGCCTCTTACGCTTTGTGTGTGCGTGGCGCCTGCAACGTCAGCATCAACAGCAGCAGCAGCAGCTGACAGCGTCTGCTGCGGTCTTATGGCCATGTGCATGCTGTGTTGCCTCTGCCAATTGGCGTGAGGAATCAGTGCAACAGCAGCACACACACAAACACATGAAGTACAAATTTGCCTTGTTGGCACAAACAGGCACGCAAACACACCAACACACACACTCGCACACATTCACACATACACACAGCGTAGAGAGAGCGCACGCAAGCAATTTTTTCTTTTTTTTGCGCTTTTGCTTTTGTTGTTGTTGTTGCTTACAGGATTGAGATTTGTGGCTGCAACTTGCTGACGTAGGCGTCGTCCAGTTGTGTCTTCTGGGGATAATTTGTTTGATTTTACTCTTCCAAAATTATTCTAATGATGTATTTTTATTGACTGATTTATTTATTATTATAAATTTTTTCCTTTTTTATTTCCAGTGCGCCTGTGTTGCAGCCGCCTCTGCTGCCTGCCTGCCTCTGGCTTTTTTTTTTGGATTAGCTGCTGTTGCTCACCTGTGCGTGAGTGAGTGAGTAGTAGTGACTGACTGAATAACTGAGTGACTGACTGACTGAATGAAATGTGTGGCTACGTTTCACTAACAGCGCTCTGCGAATGCCAAGGCGGCCTGCTAGCCAACTACAGAGCCAAGCAACAACACCAACAACACTAACAACAACAACAACAACAGCGTTGCTACCAGTCGCCGCAGCAGTCAACAAAAAAAAAACTGCCACGCAAACGACTCTTAGCTCCAACGTCGCGATGTTGCTGTTGTTGTGTTTGCTGCTGCTGCTAGTTCACTACCACTTGTTCACGTTGTTTGTTTATTGCCTGCTCGCTTGCACTCGCCCAACGAAGCGTTAGTGTATTGCCGGCTAAAGTCAAGCGCTCTCGTTTTCACACAGAGCCCAAGGCGCCACACAGTATTATGTTGGGGGGGCTCCCACTCGTTTGGCCACGATGTCCGTTTTCATTTTCGTTTTGCTTCGTGTGCTAGCCGACTGTGACGTGTAATTTGTTGTCTGTTTCTCTGATATCGATATCCGCAATCCCCGATATAAGTAGTTTTACAACTCTGCTTTTGCTGCCATAGACGCAAGGAAAAAAGATCGCTAGACGGCTCACATAACATTTCATGTCACATATTCACAGAAGTTTTCTTATCGCATTTTTATATTTTATATTTTGGTGGAAATATTTGGTTCTGTTAAAGTCAAAGTTATTTTTGGGCATTCACAATTTGATGTTGACGTCATGCGCACAGAGTTGTTTCGCTCTGAAGCGTTTTGACATTCACATTGATTCGCGCACATTAAACACTGCTTCAACTTATCGCTTTATATTCAAATACACCGCTTTAACCTTTTTACCGAATGCTTGCGCGCAGAATGGCCTCATTCTTAGGCGTCTTGCCATTCACATTGTTGCGTGCACATTATACACTGCTTGAACGTAACGCTTAACATTTAAATGTAATAATATTTTCATATGTGCACTTATTTTTAATGTTTTTATATTTTTATTTCAAAAGCATCATTTGCAGTTTTGAAATCTTAGTGAAAGTCGGCCAGATATAATATAGGAAAATTTTTTCAAGTATTTTAATTAAAGCTAGTTTTTTTTTTTAATTAAGCTTCAATTAATTTTAACGAATTATCCAAAAAATGTATAAGTAATTTATTGCCAATTTGTCAGCTTTTGATGTACAATTTGTGTACGTGATTTATAAATACAAAAATCACTTGATATTTGTATAAATTCGCTATATATATTTATGCATATATGTATCTGAAGGTTTTCGAGAAATGGTAATTAAATGGCAATCGTTTACTCACGTTTCGGTTTCGTTTGCGCACGGAGGACACAATGGTGCGCTTGTTGCGTGCCACCAAGCAGACCGTAATAATTAAAATCATGCCAATAAGTGCAAATCCAAGTAGAGCAGGCAACAACACGCTATCCTCAGCCTTGTAGCCCTGCCAGAGAAAAAGAGTGGACATGGAATATGGAGTATGCAACAGCGAGCGTATTAATCCAAGGTCCAACCATAAAAGGGGAGCATCTGGACACTTACCGACCACGGGCCATATGCGGATGGAATATAGGTCCAGCGTGTGCTCATCCAAGCATTGTTGTTGTTGTTATTGCTTTGAGCCTCAATTGTGTTGTTTGATTGTAGTTGCAGTTGCTGTTTTTGCTGTTGTTGTTGTTGCTGTTGTTGCTGTTGTGCGCTCTGCGTCCTGGCCAGCACGGGCGGCATTATAGGCTTCTTGGCTGTGGACTTGAGCAGCGGTACTTGTATAATGCGCGTGGTTATTGTTCCTCCCAAACGATTGCTCAGCGGTTGTGCAGTTGACAATATCGGCAGCTGCTCAGTAGGTGATGTTGTTGTTGCTGCCACAGCTGCTGCTGTAGGAGTAGCAGTTGTTATAGTTGTTGCTGTCGTAGTGGTGGTTGTTGTGGTTGTTGATCTGCTAGCTGAAATAGTTTTGTTGAGCCTCAGTATAAACTGCTCGACGCCATTGCGATTAACAATTTGCACAGTTTTGCCAACAGCATCCACTGGAGCTGTTGTTGTTGTTGGTGGTGCTGGGGGTGGTGGTGGTGGTGCAATATGTTGCTGCTGTTGCTGTTGCTTCTGATGCTGTTGCAGTTGTTTCTCGCCGCTGTGCGTGAAGGCCGCCTTTGTTTTGAGGAACCATTCTGTGGGACTGGGCAAGCACTCGGCGGACACCAGAAATGGTATCAACACGGCGCCAATGATAACCGTACACACAAAGATCAGGCCCAAATACGCAAAGGACGATGTGCGACGTTTGCGTGGCGTTGAGCTGCTCCGCTTGCCACCACCAGCTGCACACGTATCGGACAAGGAGGAGGCAGAAGTGGCGGCGGATGCGGAGGAAGAGGATGAGGAGGAAGCAGACGCCGAGACGGACGCGGGTGACAATGATAAATTGGTTGACTTGGTGGCATTTGCTGCTGCCAGGCAGCTGGAATTTGTCAATTTGCCCTCAATTCGAAAATCGTCATTTTGCGGAAGTATCGTGTATTGCAAACTGTTCTCGCCATGTCGAATTGTTTTGTACATTTTGCAAATACTAATTTTTTGTTTAGTTGTACTTTTAATTGTGTTTTTCTCGGTTACTAAATTTAATGAATTCTTGCAGCCACACTTTTTAGTCCTATTTCTGGATTTTCAATTTTTAATTTGAGCTTTTCGCTGCTGTGAAAATTGTTTTTACTGCTGCTGCTTTTACTGCATGCATGCTTCTTGCGCACCAATTTTATGTTTTTATTGATTAAGCGTTGTTGTTCTGCCAGCTTGCATAGACAGAGAGAAAAAGAGAGTAACAGAAAGAGAAAGAGAGAGAGAGCAAGAGCGGGATAAAGAGATGAGCAGTCAAGTTGAAAAAAACTGCAAATTTTTAGCGCAGTCGCATTTTGTATTAAACGCATTGTGGAAAAACCCATAACGGTTTAATAATATGTCCAGCTGAGCAGTGCTGGAAAACGCACAAATACAGTGCTTACCAATATAAAATGACAATATTTTGAAATACTAACAAACGAAATGGCGGAAAATTTAAAAAATACCAAGAGTTTAGCTGAGTTATGTCCGCATTGGCTTCAATTAACCATTTTGTGCTGTTCCGAAAACGAAGCTCTGCAAAAGTCGGATGCTTTACATTTAAAACATGCTTAGTCACATAGTTAGTTTATAAATAAATTAGTACAATAGATGAGGACATTATGCCGTGCAATTAAACATATATTAAACGATTCATAATACCGATATATTCTGGATCTGATTTTCTGATCTGATTGGCAGATGATTGAGTTACCAGCAGCGCTGTAAACCCGTGGCTTGATTATTAAATTAATCGTGGGAGGACAGTGGCTGTGCCAACGACAGCTGATGCGAGTTGCAAATGGTATCTGGAAGCTGACAGATTCAATAAAAGCGAATCACGAATGTGTAAGTATGAACATGCATGTACAGTCTCGATTCCATTTCATAAATAACTATATGCTCTTCCATGAATACATCGCCTCCATTAAATATTACTTACAGCCCACACGCTCAGTGCTAGTAGAACAGCACAACAGGCCAAGGCAAATACTTTCTGCGGCAACAAACAAATTCAAATTGTGTTCAAAATGATTCAAAACGGCTGCGCATTTGCACTGAGATTAAAAATACGAAATCCTAAATATTTGTATTAGTAATTTCAAAGTATGCGAGTTAGATTTGCCTTTTCAGTCACAACTCATTTGACCTTAAGTTAACCTTGCCTTGGAGAATTCACATTATTCTATCGATTGCTCAGCAGTCGAGCAGCTTCAGATCCCAATATTTCAAATAGACATATCAAAAAAAAAACACAAGCCAAGCAAATACTTTAGCCAAATAATTACGAGAAGTCTGCAAAATTTACAAACATTAGATTTAGCTTGATCATCCAAACTCCGAACATTATCAAAACCATGTCTGATCGTGAAGAGCAGTTGAATATGATAGAAAAAATGGGTGTGACTTTCCAGGTGATGGAAAGCATCAAGATCGTAGAATTGAGAAGTGTGCTAACCAAAGAGTTGGGTCTTCCAAAGATGTCCCAAAAAGAACGGAGGCGCATCCGTCGCCTTCGAAATATACGCCGCCAGAATGGTGATGTGTTGTATAAGACACCGCCCCCACCACCTCCATCGCCGCGTGAGCGAATCAATTTACTCGAGCTTATGGATGAGAACGACATTATGATCGATCAAATTACCTTACAGGCAAAGAAACTTAATGCGGACATGCTCTACTATACCCAGCACTATCGCTATGTAACTCACGAAAGAGAGTTGGAGGCGTTGGAGGTCACAGGCTCTTTTAACTCGCTGGACTCGCTGGACTCGCTCGTTGGCGACTTGGGTGCGAAATTCGATTCCAATGAGTTTGAGAATATCATGCAGCGCTGTAACAGCGCTCTGAAACGCATCGAGGAGCGTGATTTGATACTCCCACCCATCGAACAGGCCAAAGGTCTGGCTACAATTCCAGAAGAGTAGAACCGTGCATTCTCATCTGCGTCTATAGAAAAATAATTTGGGTGTTCACCAAATAAAAAAAAAAATGTTCTATGTGCATTAATAAAAATATATCGTTGTATGATTAGAAAACTCATCCTTAAGTCCTTGTTTTTAGTATATAATAGTGATAAATTGAGTTTATCACTATTATATACTAAAAAAGGTAAGAAAACGGTAAAACTCTCCCGAGAATATATAAATTATAAATGACACCATAAGTTATTCCAGCGGATTCAAGTTGCAAAGAACAGGAAAAATGGTTATAAGTGTTTTCTAACTGTAGATATGGGTTTTTGGTAATTTTGGGATCGATAGTGCGCGTTGCTGAAGCATTATTAAATATTAGAAAAGGTTCCTAGTAATCTTCCTTCCAAGTTAATTGGTAACTGTACATTTTAAATTGCGGGCGTACCAATTTTTACACTATGTCTGACGCGAGCACATATTAGTAGATGTTCCAAGTTCAAGACTAGTAAAATATGTCATCAACAATTAGGGAAAATTTACAGTTTTAGAGAATCGCAATAGAATTCTTATTTTTATATACCATACAGAGAAATTTTGTATAACCCTGCAATTAATTGTAAATGGCACTCAAAGTGCAATGTTTTGTAAGATTTTAGCTTGATAAATTTAATGAATGAATTTAATCGAAAAATTGCAAGATTTTATTCAATCTTTTAGTTTGCATTAAGGCATGTCAAAACATATATAACAATAAATGGAGCAGAGTAATTGGGTGCGCAGTGAATAATCATGGCCAGGTGGTCCTTGAATGATGATGAGCACACTCGGGATCGGCAACCCAGTCACGAGGCAGAGGAATGTTCATGTCACTGTTTGGAGTGAGAGAATCCGTTGAACGCAAAGCTATGGCTTCCCTGCGAACGATAAAAAACAGACTCGATTAGGAGGTGTTTAGGTGGTTGGACTCGAAGTCCGTCGTCCATTTACTTTAGACCGTTTTTCAAGAGTGCTTGCACACTCTTACTATCGATAAATCTGGCGAAATGACTGCAGCGATTGGTTTTATCCAGAGTAGAGAGATACCAGGTAGGCATCAGGCCGAATTTGAACGCACTTAAGACCCGCTCAACGCAGTTCTTGCGATCGTACCAATTGTGTCCCAGCCAGAGTATGACCGAGAGAAATACATCCATGTTGTAATAAATTAAGTTCATTATTCAATAACTATAAACTATGGGTTTTACTCACCTCTATTTCGGAGTTAACAATAATGTAGCTCATTAATGTCGAGGAAGGATGAAGAGCTGACAATACAGAGATAGACCCGCGAAACGCGGCTTAGCATCAGTTCACGAAGTATCTCTGCCTGAGGATGGCGGCGTGCCATAAGCCAAATAAGCCTTGTAAGCAGTTTTTTCGGTGATGAATTAAGTTTTCCCAAGGGAAGTACAAAGTTATCGTAGTAATTGGGGTATCTGTACCACTGATCTGCTACAATACGAACCAAAATATTATCGTTGTCGTACTTGTTATTTTCCTGTAAGTGGTTATCGCTGGGCTCTATTGATAATCCTATCATAATAAAAAATATACTGCTTCTCTATATACTGCTTTACCGCGCAGTTTGGCGTAGTTCTGTAGAACAGACATCAAGGAGCGATAGCGCAGGTTGCCACCTATGTTGCATGCCTCGGCCATAGTCTGAGTGCATAACATAAGCATCAGTTTCTTCGATAGGAGTTGAGTAGCTCCATTTAAATCTGGTTCGCATCTCCGCCGCCTTGCTCGCCCAGATACAAGGCTTTTGGTGCGTTCGTTGTATTTTAGCTTTCGCTAATGGTAAGGATTTGTACACTGGCATTGGCATTGGCACTGGCACTGGCTTCCAGCTTTTGTCTGTCGCCTATGATTGCATTCTGGTTAACTTTAAAGGAGTCAGAATAGCGTCTTGAATCATCTACCCATTGGATATATAAATGTCTACTTATCGCGAATGGTGAATTCCAGGCTGTTGGATGCTAAAAATTGTGGTCTCAGAAATGTTGTCTTGATTGTGATGTGATCGGAAATCTTGGAAAAACTTCAATTACTTATAAATATATTCAACTTATTAATGCAAATTATTCGTTTAAGCACGAAAAGTTTGTAATTTGCAATGGTTAAGATATCAGACATTTGTTAGAGCAGACTGTCTACTATAATTATATTTTTCTCTGATTTTTAAAGTATAGGATAAACTACACGAATGCTGTTGTATGAGACGCAATATGGGAATACGAGTTGGGCTTCGTATTCGGCTTTTATTATTTGGAAGGTTATGAATATTAAATTAAATGCTATTGCCATCGAGAATCCATTTCTATCGTTTTTTGGGTTATCGCTAAATAAAATAGTATTGACTTGGAGTGGTATACGAGAACTTAAATTACAAAAGTTTTTAGCTTTTATAGTCTCTGAGATCATAAAGACAGACAGGCGAAGGAAAGGACTTAGCTATATCGATTCGGCGGTTAATACTGATAAAAAATTTATATATACCATCTGTGAGATGCTTCCTTCTACCTATATTTTACTCTTTTACCCATTATTAAATCCCACTATTTTAAATTTATAGCCAACAAATTTTTTACGTAAATAACTTACAATATTTAAAAATTAAGGACCAAATGATAACCTAAGAACTAGATTCATCATGATTTTTAAATATTTTTAGTAGAATGTTTTTTGTTTTATTTTGTGCATCGTATAACGAATCTTATTTGATAGTTGAACCGCTGTTGAGGCTGTTCTCATTCATGTGGAACTGTATCAGGATAATCAAATAAGTTGTTGTGGCTCCAACAATCTAGAAATGGCAATGTGTAATGCAAATGGTTTAGACATGTGACCGCTCCTGGGCTGAGTGCACTTACTGTGTAGAGGAGCGTGCAGTCAACGTTGAAGAAACCGGCGGCGCTGAATTGGAGTCGTTGATGGAGTAGTTGCAGCGAGAACTGTGTGATCTTTAAAGCAATATAAGTCCATGGACTCTGTGTGAAAATAATCGAAAGATGATCGACTTACCAGAGCATTGTGGAGATCATTCTGCAGATCTACGCGGATGTGATGCAGACTCAAAGCCAAACGAGTCGTCTGGAAGCAGGAAAAGAAAAACGACAGCGATTTCAGTTACAGATAACATCCAGCTGCCACGCCCATTGACACTCACAAAAGAGGCAGACCGCTCGCACATTAGAGCCAGCATGAGGACGTTGACCAAATGCGGGGCCGACCAAAGGGTGCTACCCAAAATTTGCAGAAAATCAAAGGCTGAGGCGGTAAACTGGCGAAAGTTCAAGAATATCCAATAACAGTTGGAGGTAATTGCCAGAAAATCATTGCCCAAGTTGATTAGCATGGATAGGCCAAAGCAGCTATTTAAGTGAGAGACCAGCATCCAAATCCGTTGATACAGCATCCTGGCGGACAAAAGACGCTTCATGCAGCCGGCTGCGTCCTTCTCCATTTCTAGTTGCTCCTTAATGCTCATGCAAACATATGGCTTTTGCGGATCCATCTCTGTGAGATTCAGTGACTCCAGCATGCGCAGCAGCATCTCCAGGCGCTGCTGTACAATGAAGACGGCCATGTAGATCTGAAAATAGCGTATACCACAAACGAGCAGTGGCAGCAAATAGCACAGCCAATATATAACAAACTTGTGTTCAGACGCAAGCATTTTGGTCAATAGTATAAAACCCTGACTGATCACATAACCGGAAAGAATCCACACGGCTCGACGTATCATTCGATGGCGCAATTGGCCATTGTTCACGTCCAGATGAAGACAGCTGGCAAATTTACGATCGATCTCCCGCACCTCGGCAAGGAAGCGGTTCTGAGCTTGACGCTGCCACATCGACTCCAGCAGCGCCGTTGCATGTGCCACACGTATGCCCACCAGCTGTATGACATCAACCGTGTACCCAATATTGCTCTTCTCATTGGTCTCGGAATCCACGCGTGCGTTCGCATTTGGTGTGTAACTGCCATTAAACAGGTCGTACAACAAAAATCCGCTGGACAGCATAAATACAACACAGCCGTAGATAAGCAGCCAGCGTGAATGTTTCAGTTGCCGTGTGAGTGAAGTATCTACACGCCACTGCCACAGGTTGCACACCTGACAAACACGATGCAGCGGCAGCAGTGCGTCCAAAATATCCATACCGTATGATTGAGGATAATTTCGTGGAAAAGTGTCGCTTTTATTTGATAGATAATGCGTTATCATTTAATTGCCGTGCAACTGAATGGCAATCGTTTTTGCTATAATTATCTGGAATCGCAATCAAAACTGAGCTGAACTAGCAACCGATTCCTGGATCCGCAGACAGCAGCTGTTCTTTAAATGAATCAATTAGGTACTGTGAATGCGGAGGTCAGCTAGACGACTGAGCCAAGCAGTGTTGGCCAACTTGCAGAGCTGTCCAGTTTCTTATCAATCATTTTTAATATGCACTAACGCACTTTATTGTCAACAAGCTAAAGTGCTGTTTGCGCATGTATCAAATTTGACAGATAATAGGGAGAGCCAAGTTATTTCTGGTGCCAAGAACATTAGCAATTTACGCATACTCATTGCACCGGTTTTGGGTGGGGCTAAAAGCATTTAATGCATTTTAATTGATTTTCATATTTTGAGTTAATCGTCCATTTAGACTATGTGCTAAACCGAGAGGAACTTGAATTGACCCATTCGTCCAAGTGGAAATAAAACACGTTTAAATTTCACATAAATATTTTTATTATAATTTTTTGACTTTTTTTGTTTTTGGAAATAGTTTTTGAGATAAGCTTGATTTGACTTTTTCATAAAATGTAATACATATATGTAATTTTTTTTGGATTTTTCTTGTTTTTTTTTTGGATCTTTTAAATATTCAAATATTGCATCCTTTGGGTTTTAAATCATTTCCATTCCCTATCTGTGTGTGTGTGTGTGTGTGTGTGTGGGTGTTTATTTTGTTTGTGCTTGCCTTCGAGCCTTTTACTCTGCCCTTTCTTCTTAGTTAGCAGCACTTTTTTGTGTAGCTTTGTGCACGCATTTGTATCTTGCAATTGATTTGATTTCATATCTATCTGCTCATATCTGTAGTCGTGGTTATCGAATAAGTTCCACTGCATTAGCTCTGTTAGCGATATTATATATTTAGCTTCTCGTTTGTGTGTGTTTATGTTTGCTTTTGTTTATTTGTAGCTATATGCCATTTATTTTTTCGTTTCTTGTAACAATTTTCTGCATGCTTTTAATAAAGATTATATAGTAGTCATATTTAGATACACGTATATATCTGTATGCATGCATATAAATTTAGGTATATTTGATTTAAATCGAAGCTGCTAATAAGTAAAAGCAAATTCATGAAGCAAATTCAACAAACATATTCGACCTTTACTTCTTATAATTTTATTCTTTGTTTTTGTTAATTTTTTATTTTTTTTTGGTTTTGGGGTACTCTCATATATAGTTAATACGTTAATACGTTAATACGTTTTGTTACGCTTTGGATAAGGCAATGGATACATAATAAATACATTATAAATGAACAATAAACATTAAAAACATTTGCAGGAAACTTAACACATTTAAATGTTTTCATTTTATTTATTGTTTATTTTATAAACTGTAAAACAGTTTCTGTGGTTCCGACTCAACTTATGTAAAGCAAATAATTGATTTGGTTTAAAAATATTTACTTAGAGCTTAAAAGCAAACATTCAAGTTTATGTTGTATATAGGTCGCTTATGCATTTGGATATATATTTGTGTGTATAAGTATGTCTATAAGTTTATTCTAGCATTTATTTTCTTTCTTTTTTTTCATTTTTGCGCAAAAGATTTTGAAGTTGGATTTGAAATTTATTAATATGCCAATACAACACTCATATTGAAATAGTCTACGATTTGTATTTCTGAGGATATATCTGTGAATTCACACAGTACATTTCGTACCAAAAATTTGATTTTAATATTGTGTGTTCATGTCTAGATTTTCTTACTATTGCATTATTAATTTGTTTAATTTAAAAAAAAAATACACACGATTCTCAAACTCCAATAAATGAATATAACCACATATTGGATTTCATTATAATTCTTATGTTGAGAGTTCGAAATTGAAATAAAGTTTTTAGGTACATAAATTCTTGTAACTTTAGTTCATAAAAAATTGATGAATTGAATAGTGTAAGCATTTCATTAACTAAAATACATATATATATATATATATATATATATATATATTTGTGATTTAATTAATTATTAAAAAATTATTACGGTGCTTGTACCATTTACTTTGTTTAGAACTTTTCAATGTCATTCAATTATATGTTTCATATTTAAAATTTTGTTTATAATTTGTAAATCCCTGTCTAAAGCTGTTTGCTAGTAGTCATAAAATAATTTTCTTTTTATCACTTTATATTATATACATACATACATAAATATGTAAAGTATTTACTTTGCTCCTGATTCAATTATAGACTGATCTTTTTTAATTTCTTCAAGCACAAATAAAGCAAACCAATTAAATATATAATATTAAAAATATAATTTGTAAAAAAAAACAACTATCACACGCGCGGTTGGATCTTTTGAAAAGTATATAATCGATATTTATTAATTGCTTAAATGGTTTGTATATGTATACGTTTTTATATTAAATTTTGTTAATTTTAAATTTTTGCTTGTTGCTTATCAAACTTTTGTAGACTGGACGGTAGCCAGTTGTTTGTTGACTGTTGCGCCTGGTTATTCTTGTTGTTGTATAAAAAGCAACAGAAATATATATATATATATAGTTAAATATATATGTATCTGCATATATTGTAGTTGTTAAAAATGCAAATAATAATATATATTTATTGAATTTATTATTTTAATATTGCGCTTAATAAGACCGGTTTTATATATGTATGTATATCCTAAAAAGTCTGTATGTCAAATATTAATTTGTAATTCAATAGAAAATGAGTATTTAAATATGCTTAATTTCATTTTGTCTTTACTTTTTTTTGGACTGTCTGACTATTTTTCTCAGTGGCTTCAAAATGTTATTTTCTTTTGATATTGATTTCATATAAACATATAATTATGTATATATATATATATATATATTATCATTTCATAAACGTTGCGTGTGCCTTTTTATTATTATAAGTTTTTGCTTTCCTTTATAATCGGTTTCTCATTTAAAATGTTTTTTTTTTTCTTTGGGAAATTTGTTATTCTATGACTATGAAAAAGTTAAAAAAAAATTATAGAAAAATAACCTTCATTCACTTTGTGTTCATCAGTTAGTTTTGTGTTACAATATCTGGTTTAATGACACCCTACCCCAAGCCCATGCTATCCCAATCAGACCCTCGTAAACCTTACATATTAATATCAGCATTAACATTATCGCCTTATCAACTTTATCACCAACAACAGCAATCATTATTTATCGTTGAGAGTTAACCTCGCTTAACATACCTACATCAGTTGAGTATATAGCATATATCAACTCCCTGACTTCCAACATTTGGACACAGACCCATATCTTGCCCAAGAACGCGACACTTTCACTTCATCCCAATTCTGCCAGACTTTGGTATTATTTCTTTTTGTTCTATATAAGTTACGTATATAATCTTAATCGTTTAAGATCTATAGTTAAAATTTGTTTTCGATTTTTATTACTTTTGTCCATTTGATTATAAGAAATCCTGTCAACTGTCTGCATGAATCATATGTTAAACAAAAGATCAAATCAAAATAGAAAATTTCAAATCAAATTATTCACTTAATTTATTATTTGAGATTTAGTATTTCCTTTTAAAATTTTCATTTTATATACTTTTGTTCATTGCATTCATTTTGGGAGGCACATATATTTAAGGTTATTATTATTTTGCTTTGTTCCATATTTAGTGGTAGATGCTCCATTAGACTTTTGATAAAATTAGATTTTATATTACGAGTTCACAGTGACCCACGTTAAATTCATTTTGTTAGATAAATATTTATTTAAAAGTTTATATTAATGCTTTAACAATTTAGGTGCATTTGTTTTTATTTTTTTTTTCTATTCGAAACAAAAATATGAAGGCAAACATTTTTTTTATTGATTGCATGGTACATTCAGCGTGTCTTTATGAGTGAGGCGTGTATAGCTTTTGTATAGCTAAATAATTACTAGTAGTGGTAATATATGCCATTTCTTGACATACGCATACATATGTATTTATATATACATAAATACATAAATAAATATATATATATATCTTTTTTTCAAATTCAAATATATGGGATTCTTCAATAGTTTTTCATAAAAGTTTTACTAATACAATAAACATGAATAATATTTGTAATATACTAAGCATTTTCTTCTTCATTTCCATTTCCATTTGCATTTTTTTTTTCTTGTTTTCGTATTGTATATTTTAGCTATGCGGGTTTGAAAACAATTTTGATCTTTGGATAACTATGCAAGGTAGCTTGACATTTGATTAAAGCAACAAATACGTATATATATACTCTATATATTTATTCGATACATTTCTTTTTTTTGTTTTTTGGTAATTGTGTTCTTTTGTGTTGTGGCACGTAGCGCTTCTTTGGTTTTTTTGTTATATTTTTGTATTTTGTTTTGCATTGTTTAGTAATTAATTTTTTGAAAACATATATTGATTAATTACCTTGCTTGCTGCATCTTGAAATGAATTTGCAAAAAGCGCAAATAGACGGCATTGGATAACAAAATGGCGTCACGCATGTGACCCGTTACTCCGCCATATTCAGCTTTTTGCTCATTTTGTTGTTTGTTTAGCGTTTCTGTGTCGCACGGTATTTTGCGTATTGCATTTTGTTGTTGTCGTTTTTGTGTCAAGCTTTTTAGTTGGTGTCGTTTCGTTGTGTTTTTAGATGTTTGTTTATATATGTTGAAATTAGTGAAAGTCGTCATCGTTAAGCTCAAAAAGTGGAAGTCGTCGTTTTTGTGTGTGTTGGTTGCTGTTGTTGTTGTTGTTCTAGTTGTTGTTCTAGTTGTTGTTCCATAAGGTTCACATAAGGGCGACCTCAAGAGAAGAGATTTTAAAAATAGTGGTTGCAGTAGCTTTTAGTCGTCATCATCAAATGCAATAAACAAGCCCGTGGCCTAGAACTCCAAGCGATATGCGGAGCACGAAGTCTCATGATCCTGCAAGTTAATTGTGCAGCGCGAAGCCGATGGCGAGAGATCGATGTGGTGCTTGGCGAGCAGTTCCTCATTCTCGGCCACCCAATAGCCCAGTACATCGGTATCATAGGTCGGTATGATGGTCACCTCTGTGGAATGTTGAAATGTTGCTTTTTATAAAGTTAATATACTAAATTTAGCACTAGTGGCTCTACAAATTGTGTTGCTAAATATTTACTGATTTTTATATGTATTTCTTATTCGTAAATTAAAAAATCTGTTACTGAAGTTAGATGATCAAATCTTGTAATACTAATGGCTATCTGTTTATGTTACCTAAAAGAGTAGTAAGTAATATTTTCAGGAAGTTGTTAATTTAGTTATTGGATTGGATTGGGAAAACTGCTATATTTGACTAGATTTGATCTAAAATATAGAATGAAACCTAATAATATCAAGAAAAAATTTAATTACCAATGATTGGCAATTTAAAGTGTATTAACTCAAATCTGTATTCGATTGAAGAGATTTTTGTGCCATCCAAGTCCATTGTACTTACCCAGTTCCTTGTCCTCCCAGGTTTGCTTGGCTTCGAGCAGAGCATCGTATACCTGACGGCTGGGCTCGGTGCCGGAGAAGACATAATATCGGGCACGGATGCGCTTGAAGAAGTCAACATGAGCATAGTAGGAGTTGCCATTATGTGGCACATAGGTCAGATCCACGTAGACCGGTGCTGGTTTCTTTGCTTTGTTGGGTGACTCGCTACGTTTGCGTAAATTCTTCTCATTATTAAGGCGCGTCTTGGTGGCCACCAAGCGACGCTCCTTTTTAGGTGTGGTACGTATATCGGAACCCTCAACTGGCAATGGTGCTGGTGAAGGTAAGCCGAGTGGTTTGCCCCACTCCTCTAAGCGATCCTTGGGCAGAGTGCCGCTAGTGCTGCTGCTACTGCCACTAGTTGTTGTTGTTGCTTTTGAATCTGTTGCTGTTGCAGATACAGATGCAGCTGATGCGGTTGTTGTTGCTGATAGAGTCGTGGGTACAGTGCTACTAGCTGGGCTTGAGCTGCCAAAGATAGCCAATAGATTTTCACCGCTGCGTACCTTCTGGACATCGCTGAGGGGAAAGCGTTGACGCTCTGCAGTGCTGCTTACAATTGATTCGACCTCCTCGGCCTTAGAGGGCGAGTAGGAATACTTGGCTGTCACGGAAGACATCACTTCGGCGCCACGGGCCTGCACATGCTCCTCAAGTGCCTTCTGGAAGTCCTTGTCTGCCTCATCGAGGAACTTGTGTCCGGCCCAGGTTTGGCTGGTACTCTCCACGCTCTCCGATGACTGACTGGCTGGCGGCGAGTCTGTATAGGTCATTAGCACAGCGCCTCGAATGGGTATTGGTTCGGTGCTAGGCTTCGTATCGAAACTATCGGGTAACGCGCCATAAAACGAGGTTGCCATCGGATCGGCAGTGCGTTGCGGCAGAATGGGGCGAGCTGTTGAATGTTCTTCGCTGCCATACTGTGGCGGTATATCGTCCTGACTGTCATCGGCATCTAGATCAGAGCGCTTGCTAATGCCAGAGCTGGAGCGCTGCAGATCATAGCTGGCGCTGCGAGGTGAGCCGGGCAACTCATCATCGCTGATGCCCCCAGCAAGTCGCTCATCATCGCTGCCAGGCGTACCTGAGCGGTACATGCCACGCAGCATGGCCACTTCTTTGGGCAGCATCTGGTCGCGCTCACGTTCGCTTCTCTCACTCTCGCTGGTTGTGCGCGTTGTAGTAACTACTACCTTCTCGCTATCCGGCTCTGAACTGTCTGTTGTAGTAACCGTCTTCTGCTCGGTCACAATCTCCTTGCCATCGGCAGAGATGACCTTGGTCACAGTGGTTATGGTCGTCGTTATAATCTTTTCGGTACTATCGCTTAGTCCTGTGGTGCTCTCGATGCCCCGCAACTCATGCAGCTCTGGAATAAACTCGCTGGAGTCGGCGCCAACCTCGATGTGTTCATCAGGTTCCGCTGATACACCGAGGGATCGGAGCTCATCCTTGCTGACACGCGGGAAAGGTGATGTCGGCTTGGGCGATGACTCTGGCGTCTCAGTGTGCGATTCACGTCCGAACGGGGTTGGTATGGATTGACTTTCAGATGTTAGGGCCCCCGGACTTGACTTACCACTGATGTCCTTGGGGGACAATGGACCCGATGTCGATGCAATGCTAGCAGCACTAGACTCGCTCTTCGCACAACTCGACCCAGTGACAGGCGCTGTGCCTGTGCCAGTGCCTGCAACTGTGCTTGTGGTGCTCACTGGCATTACGCTGGGACTGACTGGTGCCGTAGGCGGTGTCTTGCGGTCTGTGCCATCCATTGCTTGCTCAGCATGTGTTTCTGTCTGCGTTAGTGTAATGGATTCCATTTTAGTTTTGGAGTCGGTCGAGCTGCTCTTGGTGGTGGTGCTGCTGCTCTGCTCGCTCGACTGTAGTAGTGTGGTTTTTGTAGTGGTTGTGTCTGTTGTTGAAGATGTTGTGGTTTTTGTCTCAATGGCTGTCTTATCATGCTCATCATGTTCGTCGTCCTCCTTAACGGTTGCAATTGTTTCGGTCTCCTCAAATGGCTTGTATATGCTGGTCATCATGATGGTGGCAATGGACTTGGATCGACCTTCTTTAAGACTGGCATGTCCATCGTCATCACTATCCTCTTCAGGGTCGCTGTGCGTTTGTCGACTTTCACTTGTATGACTGAGCAGAGATTCGCGCCGCGACTCGTCTGTGCCCACAAACAAGGCCTTTTGAGAGGAGCTCAAACTAGACACCTTCTGTATGCACTCCTCGGCAGTTTTGGTTGCCTCAGCTGTGAAGGTTTCTTTGGCGGAAATTATTTTTTCTGTAGCCAAAAACTCGGCTACTGTCTCCTTGAGGCTGTCCTTGCTTGTGCTTTGCTCACTTGTCTTGTGGTGCTTGGTACTTGGGGTGCTTGTCGTTTGAATTTCGCTAACTACTGACTCCGAGGAGCATTCTTCAGATTGAGTGAGCAACTCCTCCAATTGTGATAATGAGATTTTCTCCACAATTTTTGTAACACGTTCAGTTTCCTCCTTCACACTTGTGCTGCTTGATTTGTCGGCTAGAAGGCTTGATAATGATTCACGTCGCGAGCTATCCTCTACTTTAAGACTGCTGCTCAATGACTCGCTTATGGATTCTTCTTTTAGATGAGTTTGATTAATAATCGACTTGGAAGTGGATGTGGATTCGCTTGATTTTTCTTCCATTTTGCTTTCAATTGTCGAGACCAGCATCGAACCATGTTGAGAATCGGAAGTCTCAACATCCTTAGCACTGACCTGGCTGGCACTTGATGTTGGTCGCGAAGCTTCTGTCTCCTTATTTTCAGTCGATTCCGGGTGCGGAGCGCCCTGTGATTTTGACGGCGTTCCACTAACCTGAGCATCCTGGGCAGCAGACAACACAGATTCGCGTCTAGAGTCTAAAACATTTTCGCTGGCATCTTGTTCGCTTACATGGCTTACAATTGACTCGTGCCGTGAGATATCTTTCGGTGACATTGGCGACTTTTCACTCTTTTGTTCAGCTTCCTTCGAACTGGCCACAGAGATGGGCCGCGATAAATCTTTGGACACCACTGCTGACTGTTCCAGTTTCGATTCGTCCTTCTGACTGGCTATAGAATCGGGGCGAGATGGTAATGATTCTAGGGCGCCCATCTGGCTGGTAGCTGATTCTGGCCTGGAAACATCTGTAGCTAGTTCAACCGCCGCTTTTGCGGCACCCTCGCGCAATTGAGCCTTTTCGGACTGCTCAATTTTGTCTTTTTCCTCAATTGATATTGGGCCAGACTTTTGATCCGGCGAAGATTTCTCTGATTCAATATCCACTTTCATCATCTTAGTTTCAAATATATTTTCATCTATTTCCAGATCTTTTGCGGTATCCAAGGTAGCTTCAAATGTACCAATTTTCTGTGCATCCACGCTTTCAGTTTCAGTTGTGGTTTTTAGTTTTTCTTCCAACTGTTTCTCATCAAAATCGGGTATGATATCAGTGATATCTTTATCTGACTTTAAAACTTTGGCCACATCAGCGACAATCTTCGCGACCTCCTCTTCACGTGGTGAAAGTGGACGAATAGGTTGATCCATTGTTATTGCACCTTTTTCAGATGGTGGCGAGAATCTATGTTCTTCGTCTTCTTCTTTAATATCATGAAGAACACTCTCATCGCGCTCACAGATTGTCACTGTGAATTCGGGGGAATCAACTGTGGTAATATGCGTTTCTCGAAGCTCTGAAAAACCACTTAAGTCGAGGCTTCCCTTAGCACTGATATCTTCTGGCAAACCGGAAATAGTTTCTACAGCCGAATCAGCCTGCTCTAATTGTTTAGAGAGTACATCCGAAATGTGCTCAACTTTTTGTGATTTCTCATCGGCAAAAGTTTGAACAGACTCGGAAAGTAAAGTTACTGTCTTGGAAGCCTCATAGATCTTGGAATCTTTAAAAGATTCAAGTTCAGTTAGAGTTTTTGAACTTTCTTTGCTTATTAGCTCTAAGGACTCTGCGACAAAATCTTTAGCGCATTCCACTTTCTCACTGACTGTGTCAATTACTGTTTCTACCTTTTTATTCAAAAGTTCACTGACTGAGTGAATATCTTCAATGATATGTTCCTCAACGGCCTTAATCGATTCTGAAATATCAACTGCCTCGTCTACAGGGCTGGAAGCCGTAAGAATCGCGGCCACTTTAGTATGCTCAGCAGGTTTGTCTTCTTCAATACCACCTGACATTGCATGTGAAAACTCGCCTTCAGCTACATCGACAGGACTGGATAGTGTTGGATAATTTCCTTCAATTCCACCAGATGATATGTTTAATATTAAAGGCTCCTTAGGTGCTTCGTCAATAGGTGATGAAGCCGTCTCGGCAACTGAGACTGGCCTCGAAGATTCCTTTGACTTCAGTTCTTCAGCCACTGATACTGGACGTGATGGCTCTTTAGAGGGGACTGGAGACTTTTCATCTTTTAAGCTCTCAGGCCTTATACTTTCCGCAGCAGATTGCCGTCGGGAATGATCACCTGATTTTTCACTCGTCACGGTTTTGGGCATATCCAATTCTTCCTTAAGGCTTTCTACAACGGAACCGGTTTGCGATACTTCTTTAGAGGGCGGTAGAGACTTGTCATCCCTTGGGCTTTCCGGTTTTTTAATATCGGCAGGTGATTCTGGTTTTTCAGATTCATCTTTTGCCTTTCCAATAGGAGATTCGGGGCGAGATAGCATCTTTAAGGCTGGCAGAGAAATGTCATCCTTTGGACTATCGGGCTTGATACTCTCTGCCACAGATTCGGGCCGTGATACTTCCTTTGAAGCTGGTGGAGATTTAAAACTTCCCTCCTCTGATTTGTCTTTTCCAGATTTTTCAATAGGGGAACGAGGTGCTTCATCAACTGGGCTAGAAGCAGTTTTTGATGTACTAACTTCAGAGAGTTCTGCCGGCTTTGATGATGCAAAATCCCCAGACTTAGTAATTTCAATTGCTGAGCTAAAATCACCTGACGCAACTTCAATGGGACTTGAAAGAGTTGGGAAATCTCCCTTCGATTCCAAGGACAGGATAAATGTCTCTTTTTTAATATCCTCGAAAACTGTAAAATCTTTAGCTTCGTCAATTGGTGAAGATACCGTTTCGGTTGGAGACTTAACATCTTTTTGAATCTCTGCCTTTTGATCAGTTACAGATTCGGGACGAGAAGGTTCTTTAGAAATCTCGTCTTTAACACTTCGTGCCTTTTCAGATTCACCTTCCACAACATCAACGGGGCTTGATTCCGGTCGTTTTACCTCTTTCGTTGCTGGCTTTGATGCTTCTGCAACGGATTCACGACGAGATAGCTCTGCGGACTTATTAACCTGCACGTTTTCAAGTATCTCAGCCTCAGTATTAACACTGTCTGCTACAGACTCTGGTCGAGATACTTCCTTAGAGAGTGGTAGAGACTTCTCATCTTTGGCGCTTTCTGGCTTAATACTTTCGGCTACCGATTCTCGTCGAGAAGGCTCTGTGGACTTTTCGTCCTTCACACTTTCAAGCTTCTCAGACTCGTCTTTCACACTTTCTGCAACTGATCCGGATCGAGATACTTCCTTGGAGACTGGTAGAGACTTCTCATCTTTGGTGCTTCCTACTACTGATCCGGGCCGTGATACCTCTTTCGAGACTGGAAGAGACTTCTCATCTTTTGCGCTCTCTGGCTTAATACTTTCAGCTACCGATTCACGACGAGAAGGCTCCTTAGATTGAGCATCCGCTACACTTCCAGGTTTTTCATATACGTCTTTTGAACTTTCCGCAACCGATGCAGGTCGTGAAACTTCCTTAGAGGGTGGTGAGGACTTGTCATCCTTAAGGCTCTCTGGTTTAATACTCTCTGCAACAGATTCTCGTCGGGAAGGCTCTGTGGACTTTTCGTCCTTCATACTTCCTGGTTTCTCAGACTCGTCTTTCACACTTTCTGCAACTGACTCTGGTCGAGATACATCCTTGGAGACTGGTAGAGACTTCTCATCTTTGGCGCTTTCTACTACTGATCCGGGCCGTGATACCTCTTTTGAGACTGGTAGAGACTTCTCATCTTTTGCGCTCTCTAGCTTAATACTTTCTGCTACCGATTCACGACGAGAAGGCTCCTTAGATTGAGCATCCGCTACACTTTCAGGTTTTTCAGATACGTCTTTTACACTTTCCGCAACCGATGCAGGTCGTGATACTTCCTTGGAGGGTGGTGAGGACTTGTTATCCTTAAGGCTCTCTGGCTTAATACTCTCTGTAACGGATTCCCGGCGGGAAGGCTCTGTGGACTTTTCGTCCATCACACTTTCTGGTTTCTCAGACTCGGCTTTCACACCGTCTGCTACTAACTCTGGTCGAGATACTTCCTTAGAGACTGGTAGAGACTTCTCATCTTTGGCGCTTTCTGGCTTAATACTTTCGGCTACCGATTCTCGTCGAGAAGCCTCTGTGGACTTTTCGTCCTTCACACTTCCAAGCTTTTCAGACTCGTCTTTCACACTTTCTGCAACTGATCCGGGTCGAGATACTTCCTTGGAGGCTGGGTCAGATTTATCATCTCTTGCGCTCTCTGGCTTAATACTTTCAGCTACCGATTCACGACGAGAAGGCTCCTTAGATTGAGCATCCGCTACACTTCCAGGTTTTTCAGATACGTCTTTTACACTTTCCGCAACCGATGCAGGTCGTGATACTTCCTTGGAGGGTGGTGAGGACTTGTCATCCTTAAGGCTCTCTGGCTTAATACTCTCTGTAACGGATTCCCGGCGGGAAGGCTCTGTGGACTTTTCGTCCATCACACTTTCTGGTTTCTCAGACTCGGCTTTCACACCGTCTGCTACTAACTCTGGTCGAGATACTTCCTTAGAGACTGGTAGAGACTTCTCTTCTTTGGCGCTTTCTGGCTTAATACTTTCGGCTACCGATTCTCGTCGAGAAGCCTCTGTGGACTTTTCGTCCTTCACACTTCCAAGCTTCTCAGACTCGTCTTTCACACTTTCTGCAACTGATCCGGGTCGAGATACTTCCTTGGAGGCTGGGTCAGATTTATCATCTTTTGCGCTCTCTGGCTTAATACTTTCAGCTGCCGATTCACGACGAGAAGGCTCCTTGGATTGAGCATCCGCTACACTTCCAGGTTTTTCAGATACGTCTTTTACACTTTCCGCAACCGATGCAGGTCGTGAAACTTCTTTGGAGGGTGGTGAGGACTTGTCATCCTTAAGACTCTCTGGCTTTATACTCTCTGCGATGGATTCCCGGCGGGAAGGCTCTGTGGACTTTTCGTCCTTCACACTTCCTGGTTTCTCAGGCTCGTCTTTTACACTTTCTGCAACTGATCCGGGTCGAGATACTTCCTTGGAGACTGGTAGAGACTTCTCATCTTTGGTGCTTTCTGCTACTGATCCGGGCCGTGATACCTCTTTCGAGACTGGCAGAGACTTCTCATCTTTGGCGCTTTCTGGCTTAATACTTTCGGCTACCGATTCTCGTCGAGAAGCCTCTGTGGACTTTTCGTCCTTCACACTTCCAAGCTTCTCAGACTCGTCTTTCACACTTTCTGCAACTGATCCGGGTCGAGATACTTCCTTAGAGACTTGTGGAGACTTCTCATCTTTGGTGCTTTCTGCTACTGATCCGGGCCGTGATACCTCTTTCGAGACTGGTAGAGACTTCTCATCTTTGGCGCTTTCTGGCTTAATACTTTCGGCTACCGATTCTCGTCGAGAAGCCTCTGTTGACTTTTCGTCCTTCACACTTCCAAGCTTCTCAGACTCGTCTTTCACACTTTCTGCAACTGATCCGGGTCGAGATACTTCCTTGGAGGCTGGGTCAGATTTATCATCTTTTGTGCTCTCTGGCTTAATACTTTCAGCTACCGATTCACGACGAGAAGGCTCCTTGGATTGAGCATCCGCTACACTTCCAGGTTTTTCAGATACGTCTTTTACACTTTCCGCAACCGATGCAGGTCGTGAAACTTCCTTGGAGGGTGGTGAGGACTTGTCATCCTTAAGACTCTCTGGCTTAATACTCTCTGCAATGGATTCCCGGCGGGAAGGCTCTGTGGACTTTTCGTCCTTCACACTTCCTGGTTTCTCAGGCTCGTCTTTTACACTTTCTGCAACTGACTCTGGTCGAGATACTTCCTTGGAGACTGGTATAGACTTTTCGTCTTTGACGCTTTCTGCTACTGATCCGGGCCGTGATACCTCTTTCGAGACTGGTAGAGACTTCTCATCTTTGGCGCTTTCTGGCTTAATACTTTCTGCTACCGATTCACGACGGGAAGACTCTGCGGACTTTTCGTCCTTCACACTTCCTGGCTTCTCAGACTCGTCTTTCACACTTTCTGCAACTGACTCTGGTCGAGATACTTCCTTGGAGACTGGTAGAGACTTCTCATCTTTGGCGCTCTCCTGCTGAATACTTTCAGCTACCGATTCTCGACGAGAAGGCTCCTTAGATTGAGTATCCGCTACACTTTCAGGTTTTTCAGATACGTCTTTTACACTTTCCGCAACCGATGCAGGTCGTGATACTTCCTTAGAGGGTGGTGAGGACTTGTCGTCCTTAACACTCTCTGGCTGAATACTCTCAGCAACGGATTCACGGCGGGAAGGCTCTGTGGATTTTTCGTCCTTCACACTTCCTGGTTTCTCAGACTCGTCTTTCACACTTTCTGCAACTGACTGTGGTCGAGACACTTCCTTGGAGACTGGTAGAGACTTCTCATCTTTGGAGCTCTCCTGCTGAATACTTTCAGCTACCGATTCTCGACGAGAAGGCTCCTTAGATTGAGCATCCGCTACACTTTCAGGTTTTTCAGATACGTCTTTTACACCTTCCGCAACCGATGCAGGTCGTGATACTTCCTTGGAGGGTGGTGAGGACTTGTCATCCTTAACACTCTCTGGCTTAATACTCTCAGCAACGGATTCACGGCGGGAAGGCTCTGTGGATTTTTCGTCCTTCACACTTCCTGGTTTCTCAGACTCGTCTTTCAAACTTTCTGCAACTGACTCTGGTCGAGATACTTCCTTGGAGACTGGTAGAGACTTCTCATCTTTGGCGCTCTCCTGCTGAATACTTTCAGCTACCGATTCTCGACGAGAAGGCTCCTTAGATTGAGCATCCGCTACACTTTCAGGTTTTTCAGATACGTCTTTTACACTTTCCGCAACGGATGCATGTCGTGATACGTCCTTGGAGGGTGGTGAGGACTTGTCATCCTTAACACTTTCTGGCTTAATACTCTCAGCAACGGATTCACGGCGGGAAGGCTCTGTGGATTTTTCGTCCTTCACACTTCCTGGTTTCTCAGACTCATCTTTCACACTTTCTGCAACTGACTCTGGTCGAGATACTTCCTTGGAGACTGGTAGAGACTTCTCATCTTTGGCGCTCTCCTGCTGAATACTTTCAGCTACCGATTCACGACGAGAAGGCTCCTTAGATTGAGCATCCGCTTCAATTCCAGGTTTTTCAGAAATGTCTTTTACACTTTCCGCAACCGATGCAGGTCGTGATACTTCCTTGGAGGGTGGTGAGGACTTGTCATCCTTAAGACTCTCTGGCTTAATACTCTCAGCAACCGATTCACGGCGGGAAGGCTCTGTGGATTTTTCGTCCTTTACACTTACTGGCTTTTCAGACTCGTCTTTCACACTTTCTGCAACTGATCCGGGTCGAGATACTTCTTTGGAGGCTGGTTCAGGCTTCTCATCTTTGGCGCTCTCCTGCTGAATACTTTCAGCTACCGATTCACGACGAGAAGGCTCCTTAGATTGAGCATCCGCTACACTTCCAGGTTTTTCAGATACGTCTTTTACACTTTCCGCAGCCGATGCAGGTCGTGAAACTTCCTTGGAGGGTGGTGAGGACTTGTCATCCTTAAGGCTCTCTGGCTTTATACTCTCTGCGATGGATTCCCGGCGGGAAGGCTCTGTGGATTTTTCGTCCTTCACACTTCCTGGTTTCTCAGACTCATCTTTCACACTTTCTGCAACTGACTCTGGTCGAGATACTTCCTTGGAGGCTGGTTCAGATTTATCGTCTTTGATGCTCTCTGGCTTAATACTTTTAGCTACCGATTCACGACGAGAAGGCTCCTTAGATTGAGCATCCGCTACACTTCCAGGTTTTTCAGATACGTCTTTTACACTTTCCGCAACCGATGCAGGTCGTGAAACTTCCTTGGAGGGTGGTGAGGACTTGTCATCCTTAAGACTCTCTGGCTTTATACTCTCTGCGATGGATTCCCGGCGGGAAGGCTCTGTGGATTTTTCGTCCTTCACACTTCCTGGTTTCTCAGACTCATCTTTCACACTTTCTGCAACTGACTCTGGTCGAGATACTTCCTTGGAGACTGGTAGAGACTTCTCATCTTTGGCGCTATCCTGCTGAATACTTTCAGCTACCGATTCTCGACGGGAAGGCTCCTTAGGTTCAGCATCCGCTACACTTTCAGGTTTTTCAGTTGCGTCCTTTACACTTTCTGCAACCGATGCAGGTCGTGATACTTCTTTAGCGGGTGATGAGGACTTGTCATCCTTAATACTCTCTGCAACAGATTCTCGTCGGGAAGGTTCTGTGGACTTTTCATCCTTCACACTTCCTGGTTTCTCAGACTCGTCTTTCACACTTTCTGCAACTGACTCTGGTCGAGATACTTCCTTGGAAACTGGTAGAGACTTCTCATCTTTGGCGCTATCCAGCTGAATACTTTCAGCTACCGATTCTCGACGGGAAGGCTCCTTAGATTGAGCATCAGCAACACTTCCAGGTTTTTCAGATATGTCTTTTACACCTTCCGCAACCGATGCAGGTCGTGATACTTCCTTGGAGGGTGGTGAGGACGTGTCATCCTTAAGACTCTCTGGCTTAATACTCTCAGCAACGGATTCACGGCGGGAAGGCTCTGTGGACTTTTCGCCCTTCACACTTCCTGGCTTCTCAGACTCGTCTTTCACACTTTCTGCAACTGACTCTGGTCGGGATACATCCTTGGAGACTGGTAGAGACTTCTCATCTTTGGCGCTTTCTGGCTTAATGCTTTCAGCAACCGATTCACGACGAGAAGGCTGCTTAGATTGAGCATCCGTTTCACTTTCAGGCTTTTCAGATACGTCTTTTACACTTTCCGCAACCGATGCAGGTCGTGATACTTCCTTGGAGGGTGGTGAGGATTTGTCATCCTTAAGACTTTCTGGCTTAATACTCTCAGCAACGGATTCACGGCGGGAAGGCTCTGTGGATTTTTCATCCTTCACACTTCCTGGTTTCTCAGACTCGTCTTTCACACTTTCTGCAACTGACTCTGGTCGGGATACATCCTTGGAGACTGGTAGAGACTTCTCATCTTTGGCGCTATCCAGCTGAATACTTTCAGCTACCGATTCTCGACGGGAAGGCTCCTTAGATTGAGCATCAGCAACACTTCCAGGTTTTTCAGATATGTCTTTTACACCTTCCGCAACCGATGCAGGTCGTGATACTTCCTTGGAGGGTGGTGAGGACGTGTCATCCTTAAGACTCTCTGGCTTAATACTCTCAGCAACGGATTCACGGCGGGAAGGCTCTGTGGACTTTTCGCCCTTCACACTTCCTGGCTTCTCAGACTCGTCTTTCACACTTTCTGCAACTGACTCTGGTCGGGATACATCCTTGGAGACTGGTAGAGACTTCTCATCTTTGGCGCTTTCTGGCTTAATACTTTCAGCAACCGATTCACGACGAGAGGGCTCCTTAGATTGAGCATCCGCTGCAATTCCAGGTTTTTCAGATACGTCTTTTACACTTTCCGCAACCGATGCAGGTCGTGATACTTCCTTGGAGGGTGGTGAGGACGTGTCATCTTTAAGACTCTCGGGCTTACTTCTCTCAGCAACAGATTGTTGTCGGGAAAGGTCCACTGAAATCTCATCCTTTCCACTTTCATGTTTTTCTAGCTCATCTTTTAAACTTTTTGCCACAGATTCGGATTGTGACGGTTCCTTCGGGGCATCCTTAAGACTCTCCGGCTTTGTATACTCTGCAACTGATTCTCGTCGGGAAGGCTGTGCACTTGCAGGCTCTTCGTGTTCGTCTTTTGTACTTTCTGCTTTAGATTCGGGCCGTGATACTTCCTTAGAGGTTGGCACTGACTTACCGTCTTTCACAACCTCAAGTTCTGCAACAGATTCACGACGGGAGGGCTCCTTAGACGTCTCATCCTTTACACTTCCTGATTTCTCAGTTGTTTCTTTTTCACTTTCTGCTGCAGATGCTGGGCGACAGATATCCTTAGAAGGACTTGCAAGAGCTTTATCCTGTGATAATTGTTCGTCAATTTTAGTAGATTGCTTTCTGGTTTCCTGTTGCGATACCTGCATCTCGACCTCAATTGCTTCCTCGATAGTGGCGGGGCTCTCTAGAGAAACCGTATCTTCACGGTCTTTGACTTTTGTTGGTGCAATTGTGGGTTGCTCAAGATGCGCTGGCAACTCATCTTCGGAAGTTATTTCGCTCTTTTCTTTCTCATCTGGTGTACTTGCGGACTTCTTTGCAATAAGAGCTGGCTGCTCATTGTCATCCACCAATTTTTTACTCGCTACAGTAGCCTCAGCAACGATTTCACTTGTTTTGGCAATGACCTCCTCGCTTTTCTTTTCAACAGATTCCAGGTTAACGATGACTTCTGTCTTTGCTAAAATCTTCTCAGAAATCTCCTCTTTGGCCTCAAAATTCTCAATTGCTATTTCTGCTGTTTCTGGTTCACCGGCCTCCTTTTCATCTTCGGTCTCTTTTTCCTCTTCGGCTGTCTCTTCCTTGTGGGAAATACTCTTGGCGCCAGCATCGTGAGTATCCTTTTCGTATAACCCCAAGTCAGCCTCTTCGTGAACGGGTAAGTCGGCAACTTCATCGGGTGTCTTGATAACATCGCGCATCAGATTCTGTTGGGCTTCAAATGTCATTTTCTTCGGTAAAATGCGATCGGCCGAATCCAAGCCGGCAAATTGCTCAGCATCAATCATTTTAGTCTCAACTGTGCCTATGCCAGCTGCGATAGCTGATATGGGTGCTGCAACTGTAGCTACGACAATGGGTTCAATCTCTTTGGTTTCCTCTTTAACATACTTCTCCTCGATGACCAAATCTTCTTTAATTTTGTCTAGCGGTATGCGCTCGTCCTCGGGTAATGTCGGCGCTGTTGTTGCTCCTGATTCGATTGTGGCTGAGAATTTCTCCTCTGGAAGACTCTCTTGTAAGTTCAAGGGCAATGCTTCATGGGCTTCAACTGGCTCGTCTTTTGTGTCAGATGTTTTCTTTGCGCTACTGAGCTTTTCGTCAGGCGTGGGAGAAGACAACTCATCCTCGACGGTTTTGGCCTGTAGCATTTGGTCGTCGGTGCGACTCTTGACAATATCTTTGGCAGTGGCGATTATATCTTGAACCTCCGCCTTTATCTCGGTTTTCTCAGGTGTTGCCAGCTGTTCGTGCATCTCATGCTTGGCAGCCTCGCTGCCCTCCAGGCGCGCTTTGCGCTCCTCTGCTTCAGCCCGTGCGATTGCCGCTTCGATCTCCTCCTCGGCGCTTTTCTTACGCTTCTTTTCTGATTCCTGTGAGTCGCGTTGATGCTTTTGAATTTCTTCCTCCTTTGTCATGCTACTTTCCTGTTCCTGTTCTATGATTGAGTCCTCTGTGTATTGTTCCACCTCCTCTTTCTCAATAATCAGGTATTCCTCCTCTTCTTCAGCTTCCGTTGTGCTATCCTGCTTGGCCATCTCGCGCATCTCCGTCTTGATCAAGTGTTGTCGCTTCATTTCGTCGCGACTGAACACCGCCTCAATTTCGCGCACCACCTCCTGTTCTTCCTTTAGATCGTCAAGTTCCCGCTGCTTTTCCGCATCCAACTCTTGCGAAGCACTTAGATCCAACATCTTTTTGGCCGCTGTCGCCTCATCTGCTGATGGTGTCGACACCAGGCTGGAGTCTGTGGTGCCACCTTTATCTAAACGTGCTTTCTTCAAGTCCGGCTTTGGCTTGGCTGATTTAATTGGGCTGCCTGGCGCCGGAGCCCGCTTGGATGGAGACACAGCGCGTGGTCTTCTTGAAATTGGCTTACGCTGCGCCGACTGCGTCGTTGTCTGCTGCGTTGTCTTCATCGCCTCAGTCTGCTGTGACTTCTTCTCCACGCTGCTAACGGTGCGACGTGTGCCGGCCGTGCTCTGGCGAGCCGCTGTCGCTTGTTGCTTGGACTCGAGTACCTTGCGATTGTTGGCCTCCTTGGCGCTTTTCGCTGGTGTACTGCTGGGACTCGATTTAGTGGTGCGGGTTATCACCTTCGACTTGACATCACGTGTAGCTGACGTTCGGCTTGCAGCGGGCGTGGCCGTTGGCGAACTTTTCTTCTCCTCACGCTTAACTAGCTTACGATCCATTGATTTCGGCGGTTTGCTATCGATCCTCGAGCGCACAACTGGCTTGACTTCCGCTCTTGGCTTTTCCTGCTTACCCTTGGTGGCCTTCGCTGTCTTGCTGGTTGTCTCAGTTGTGGGCGCATCAACTGCGGTTGGAGCAGTTGAAGTCAGCTCCGGCTTTACAATTAACACCTCCACCTTCTTTTCGTCGTCGACCTCTTTGTTGTCATCATGTTCGGCTGGCTCTGTTGAGGGCATGGATGGCTCCGCAACCCCCTCATCACCCGTGTCGATAGCTAGCTCGGGCTCAGCTTCTGGCTCATCCGTGTCTATGGAGTCGGCCTTTGCGCTAACAAGTTGAGTGGGCCAGTCGACTTGATCACTGGCTTGTTCGGCTGATGCTGAGACCAATGCTGCTGCCGCAACTGCAGCTGCTGCTGCTGCTGCTTCCTTAGCTTTGTTGTCCTGCTGCACAGCCACAGCAGCTATAGAAGTTGGACCAAATTTACTGGGCTTGTAACTGGCGCTGGGCGGAGTCGCCTCAATGGCAGATTTAAGTGTCTTCCGTGTGCTGGTCACAGTTTGTATAGCTGGGGCTATAGACTTCGCTGTGCAGGTCGAGTGCTTCATAAACTCAAGATGTTTGAGCTTCTCCAGACCTTCTTGGATCTTGAAGTCGGGCGTGCTGCCCGGAAAGAGTATGCGGGTTATGGTATCATCCGGATTTGCCGGCTGCCAGACAAGCAGCGCACAAATGGATACCAGATTCTGCAGGGGAAAGTTAAACTCTTTGGTTTCACGGGCAGCAAACAGACGCTGATCACCCGAATTCCACTTTTGCATAAAGTCCTTGACCTCTTTGGAATCACGTGAGGGGCTTATCACATACATGTCAAGGGTGCCGTGGCCAACCTTGTGGTACAGATTGATGGGCTCCTGATTACGGTAGCAACACTGCGGCTTCAGGTCAAGTGATTTGAGATCACTGACCAGACCATGGCCACGCTCAAAGAGATCAATGAGCAGTGGATTGCGATCCTTATCGCCATCGGGACTGGGCAGACCGCCCTTACGGTCGGGAACGTTACCGAAGAAGTGCCCAATCTGAGGGTAGACATGAGAGTCTCGCTTCCGTGCCACCACAGCTCCAAGTCCCTGCACATTGCTGTTATTCAGACGCGTCATCAGCACCGCATCCAGGCGATCCAAATGCCTCGCAAAGTCCCAAAAGCAAGCCTTGCGATTAAAACCGCCATCAACTGCAAAAGCAGTATCAAATGATTAGCAAACAACGCAACCACACAAATGCCACCAATTGCTTGTCACTCACCTAACATGTTAAAGCCATTGATCCCAAAGAGGGCGGCATCACCCTGACCGCCCGGAAAGACGTAGAGCGTGGGATGCGTAAAGCGTATGTTGCCCACCACATCCGACGTCTCCAGCAATTCACGTAATGAGGTTGGCACCACCATTGGTGCTAGATAATCTGCAATTCGTAAACAGCACAATTTAGTTAGTATTTTCTCAGTTTAGGTTTGCATTCGCCGGCCTTACCTATAAAACCATTGATATATTCACTGCTGGTGTCCAGCACATCAACCGGATTTATGCGTATTTTACAATGTCGTGCAAACACCTTATCCGGCAGTGTGTGCCATAGACCAGCGTCGGCACAGTGTATATTCATGGTAATGGTATCCGCATAGGCGCGTATCACTCGTTGTACGTCGTGCTCTTGAAATGCCTCCGCAAAGTCAGCCACCGAGAAGGTGCCATCCTACAATAAATAATTACATTTTCATTTATAATTTGTTTGTTTTGGTTATAATTTGACCCTTTGACATTAGTTTGTTGTGTTGCACGTTCAACCAACCTGTAGTATCCAAGAACCGTTGCCGCTAAAGGTATACCCAGCGTGTATAATGTGACGGTGCCTCGTAAAACTGCTGAGCAGATTACGCATACACTGTATAAGAGTATTGTATTGGGGATGTATGAGCACCTCCGTCACAAGATTCTCACTGGCATACTGTATGAGTCGCTCGCCTAAAAGTAAATCAAGGGATACGAAAAATACATTTAATGGAAATGCCAAAAATTAAATTAATTCTGCTGCAATTAACTGCAAATTATGACTGCAGTTGCATTTGGGTTTAGATTATTATTATTATTTATTTTTATTATAACTATTAAAATTTGTCCTGCCTGTTTGGAAAAGTGCCTAATTTATTAAGTGCTAATTTTCAGTTAGGAAACTTCAACAAAATATTCCAAATTATTAAGATTTTAATGGTAATAAAATAGATAACCTTATTAAGCAGCTTAGCTTTACCCCAATGTGCTTGGCAATATATTGAAGGAGCTCGCTTGGTCTTTACACCTAATCGCCCCTTTACACACTACTCCCACAAATCTCGCATATTCTCGGACTGCTAACTACGCAAAAAATTTTTAATTTGCAGTTAGCCTGAGTCAGCTAACCAAGCAACCCACTAGTCGCTGGACTGGCAGACGGGCTCTGGTAGTTCGGTGGTGCGGTGGGTCGATGGTTCGCTCACTCTGGTCGGGTTGGACAAGCATTCAACGTCAAACAAGCCGAGCGCCCTAATGAATAGATGAAACGTCGAGAGGCAAGCGGATAAGAGGCTTGGATTACCAAACGCTTGAGTCCCGGCCAGAGAATATAAGCATTAAGCACGCACCAAATCAAGTGGCTTTAAATTGTCAGACATTGGTTGTTCGGAGGTGGCGAGATAAGTTTGCTTCATACTCAAGCGCTCGATTCACATTTGACACACAGATGTGTGTCGGGCGGATATCATTTCGTAAATCTTTAAATTTTATGGATTAATTAAGTTTTCTCCCTCAGCCGCAGCGCTGACCATTTGCTCAGCACCTGAAATAATCCGCTTATGCATGCGACCTTGCTGACGACCTTGTCGTGTCATTTGCTGTCAAACACCAACGCAATGATCATCATCGAGGATGAGTGGACATTTCTTGTAGCGCAAAGCACTAAATGCTTTTACGGCTGGGGCATAAGTATACATATATTATATATGTATATATGTATATACGTATGTGTATGTGAACAATTTACGCATTTCTTGCACTAAATAGCCGTTGACAACGCACAAAAATCTAGCGCACATGTCAATCCCTATACAATTATGTGCACACATATATGCCTACTACAGATACAGTTACAGCTAAATGTAAGGATACAGATACAGATAAAGATACATATATATATTTTGTAAATGTTAGTGAGTGCGCACATTAAGTATGCGCCACATAGGCCTAACGGTCAAATGTGTCCACGTACGCATAAAAAAGCGAAAAGCCATCGGGCCCGAAGTGCACCTAAGCGTGCACCTACATATGGCTTCGCTGAATCTTTTTTTCTCATTCCTCCCTCTCCCTCTCCCACTTCCTCTCCCTCTCTCTCTCAATCTGTCTCACTCTGTCTATCTTATCTGTCTTTGTCCGACTCTCCAGATCCCATACTATTCACTTGAGCCTAAATGCTCTTTTGCTTTTTATAAATGCAACTCATATTTATCAAATATCCAAACACACACACACACACACACACACACACTGAGCACACTTTTGGACTGTGCACTTGTCAAGCGCAGTGACATATATAGCCGCATATTGTAGTTTAATCGGCGACCCGATTTCTGTCATTTTAGAATTAAGGTTGACAACTTTTGCGCACTTGTTAACGGCCTCAACAAGCGCGTAATAAAATGTCGTCTAACTATTTGCATCTTCTTAACCTTAAGATGGCGCTTAATAAGCCGAAAGCAACACACACAAAAAAAAAAGTAATCTCTCGGCTAATCTCTAAAAAAGCATTAAAAATTTTATAAATTTTTATAAATAATGTTTTCTAAAATATACAAATTATTTCCTAACCAAGAAAAACTTTCTAATATTTTTTGTCAAAATTTTAGTGCGAGCGTTTTTTCTGAGTGTACACTGATTATGCTTGTGTATATTTTTAGAGCTTGTAAATAGTATAAGCCAAGTCTGTTCGGATTGACATTTCGAAATAGTGAACTTTTGCTTAGTTTCCTAAAGCCAGCTCCCTTGACGGTATATGCAATTTGGAATGGCCAACTACGAATGCCACTTAAGAAGTTTGCTTGTCAAGCGTCAAAAGCCACAAAGACCCTAATACAGAACAGATACAAGCCAATAGGCTGAGTGGCAGTTAGGGGACCCTGTGGCACAGCACTCTTGCAGAGTCGCAAACTTTGAAGACCGCACATACAAAGAAAAGTTAAATCGAATTGTTGGCAAAAGTGGCCAGCCACCTCTTCCAGCCCAACTGGTGCCAATAATATGGTTTTCCTTAAAATAAAATAAAAAAAAAGCGCAAAATTGGCAGCAAGTGCTCGAGTTTATGTCAAGTGCAGTTTTTCGCATTGCGACGTCCATTGAAAAGTTTTCGCATTGGTCGCACCTAACCGAAATGGCAAAATGGTGGCAGATTAATCGTTAATAACTGTACTCTAATGGCCGCATTCAGAATGCAGCCAACTTTTAAAACAAATCAAAATTTGCATGGCAACAGGATGACACTTTTTCTGTTTTATGATTTCAACACATTTTTATTCTATGCCATTTCTTCTCTACATTTTTTTTTTTTTTTTCTTTGTGTGTCGGACTGCAAAGTAATTACAGTTGGCGCCGGTCACCACTTTGTGCCCGACAACTTGCCACACACTCGCACCAAAATGGCACAAAGTTGGCTGTCAAGCTGGCGCCCGTGTAAAAATAAAAGTTTGCAACAGCAATTTTTAATTGCAGTTTCATTTGCCACGAGGCACTTCATTAAATTAAAGCTTACGTTAATGATCATTATGGAGCCTCATCTAACTAAACTCAGTTGGCAGATAGTCAATCATTTTTACAAGTAAACAATGCGTAGGAAAAATATATTTATACATATACACGTTTTACATTGAAAATCACGTATACGCATATATAATATGTATATTATTTTAAACAGTGCTTACACATTGTTTTCGAATGAATTAATAATTGTAAATTAAGTGAAATTTAAAATATTCTTTGCATATGATTTACTGAAATGGTTAAGCACCATAATTAAATCATATAAATCAAGTCAAATAACTGTAATGAATAGATTATTTCTGTAAAATAATATTGATTTGCATTCAATAATATTTGATTGGATTGTTAAGGTCAATTGAATTGAATTTTTTTTTTTCTTTGTAGCATGCGGCATGCTTTACTCTCTAATTGGCCAGCTTAAAAGTCAGTTAACAGCCTCGTTGCACAATTACTCAGTCAACGGTCTTATTTAAATAGGCATTTACGCTTCACTGAGACTGGGATTCGAGTTGATTCTTGAAATTGAAATGCGCTTTAAAATTCTCTCTTTAATTCATAATTTGTGAATGGAGAATTAAGCATTGAATTAAGCAATAATAATAATTTTTGTCATCAACAGACATTGTCTCTCGACGATTCTTAAAGTCTTGCCAACTAGCCCAGTTGTCCCAGTTAGCATCCTTGGTGTTCCTCCACTATTCACATCGCATGTCGATATCAGATCCCCACAGAAAGTCTCTCGTCAGATGTCGAGTAAACTTTGTTTTGATTCGGCTCAATTCAGTCAGGCTCATGTCGGGATTGATAAGCGGTGCGGATATGGATTGACACCTGTCAGCAAGTTTGTCACACACACCGGAAATGCGGCAACAGAAAAAACGAGAAAGTGTCACTCCTCTTTTTCCGCAATTCCCACAATTTTAACAGCTTGTCCGCTGCAGTTTTTTACAGTTCTCTTACGCAGCAAGCTGGTAAAAAAGTGTGACAGAATGAAGCAGAGTATATATATTATTGATCAGCATCAGTTGTCGCACAATCGTATAATACATTCTTATCGTAACAAAACTCACTTAATCGTTGTAAGCCATTTATTGTATTTGAACGTTAACCGATTCAACTCAACCGGAGCAACACGTACAAACGGTCACATTTTATTTACCGTTTGGCTTAAGCCAACAAATGATTTCTCCACAAAACTCACCCATTGTAAGAATTTTCAATTTAATAGAGACCATTTGCCAGCGGTTGTGGCCAGTGTTGGACATCGCAGCAATTTAGTTTTAAGTTCCTGTTTTTTTTTTGGGTTAATCCAAGCTTTCAACAAACAACACAAAAAATATATATAGATATAATTTGCAACAGGCCAATTATAGCACAGGTAAGAGGATAAAAGTGAGGTTTGTAAAATAACATTGATAACGATGTCGATCGATATTAATTGAGTTATCACCAACTTGAAGAAGAAATGAATCATCGTGAATAAAGAAAAGTAAGCAATTAGGTTTGACTAATAAGATATAAATAAATATATTTAAATATATATTTATATACAATCAGTTTAAGAAGCTGACGTTGTTGCTTGATGGCATGACTTCAAGTGTATTTCTGATGCGGCCCTCGAAAACAAGTAAGGATTATAGTTTTATTTTTATAAATGTATTTTCATAAATCTATCTCTGCTGCCAGATATGTCTCTGGCAAGAAACTTGCTTGCAGAACTGGAGTATAAATATGCGAATATTGTCTGCCTGACTATCCATTTGCTTTCTATGTGTGTGTGTGTGTGTGTGTGTGTGTGTTCATGTCTGACTGCCCGGCATTCAGTTATTTGCCTAACTTGTTGGCTGGTTGGAGGTGGGTGTTTGCCATCTTATTGTATTTCTTTCCCCCAGTTTAGTGTTCCTCTTCCATTCGTTGACAATGCTTGAATTATGCATGAGCAGCACAGTCATTGTCAGTATGATGGCCTTGTCCAATGTATGAAACTATGAATGTGTCTCTGTGTGTGTGTGTGTGTGTGGGCGTCTCTTTTCTGTATGTTTGTAAATTACTGTATGTATGTTTGTCAGGCTCTATCTATCAATTTTGCATTCGTTCTATCTCAAGAATTTGAATGCCTTTAAAGCTTATGTGTGCGTAAGTATGTGTGTATGTGTCTGTGTGTGTGTGTGGCTGTGGCTGTTAATGCTGAGTGCTTATAAAAGCTTAGTAATGGCAAATTGTGCAGATCCCACAATATAACACCAGCTACAACAATGCAAGCTGACATTCATTTTTAATACCACAACAACTGCCAAATAATCAATCTAATTTCTGCTGCTTTCGGAATATTAATTTTGTTCGGTTCGGTTCGGTTTTGTTCCATCAGCATTTTGAGGACAATCGCTTCAAAATGTCATAATTATTAATTGAGGAGCTCGCTGTAAAGGCATGAAGCAGAATTTCTGTTTAAGATATATATTTTTGGCATTTGAGTGCAAATGGTAATATTTGTCTGAGTAAATTACAAGATAATTAAAAAAAAAGGAACTCAGTTAATTCACTGGTTGAGTGTGAAATGTGCAGAAATCTGTTTGAAGTTTTTATGCCTCAACTAAAGCATATAATTGCAGCAGATTAACGCGTTCTTTGTTTTGTGGCAGTTGCACTCACAAAGTTTTGTGCAGCAAACTTTGCCCCAAGTCCCACTGCGAAACTTAAGTAAACTGCATCAAATTAAAATTTGATAAATAACTTTGTCGTTGATAATAAAGGAGACGCCTTTTAAAGAGTATATGCCATAAAATATAAACTATGCGCTTGTTAGCATTAGTTTGTTATTGCTTCCAAGTTGCCCCAGCTGCAGCGGCCAAGATGAAAATTGATGCACTGACAAGAGCTTATACCAGTCATAAGAGCCAAATTATGGATAAAATGTTGAAACTAAATCTCTCTGGCTGTTAGAGGAGGGCAGTCGGCAGATGACAAGAGCTGAGAAAGTGTCTTTGGATAAACGATGTCTGCTCGTCGCCTGCTGGACAAAGGACCTGTCACTTTGAAGGACATTGGGCAGTGGAAGCCAGCAGCGCTTTGTCAATGGAGGTGCTGACTTTTATCGACTTAGTGCTGGCTTCCAGCGCCTTAACCTTTGTCAAATTAGAATGCCCATGGAGTCTGTCCGCCAAGCGAGGCGTGTGCATCTCAACATCTTCGGGATTCCGGACAATATTTCGCTAAAGTCAGCAATTTTATTGTTTGCAATTGCATTTGAAGTGACTGACAGACTGGCCGCCTGATCGCCGTGCCGTGGCCGTTACCAGAATCCATTCTGACGGACGCTCTTTTGCTTTTGCATCATTATTTAGCCACGGACTGTGCGTGTGCCCCGGCATTTGAGAGTTTTGTTTGAATAGTTTTGCAGCAGTGCAAACAAAATTAGAATGCAGAATTTGGAGCTCACAATTCAGAATTCACTTTGCCAAGTCCTCGTCCACAACAATGGCAAAAAGGCATTGAGTACAAGTGCTGTTCTGGCACTTACCAGCAAGCCCAAGGATAGCCTCGAGATATGCGCTGCTAAGTATGCTACACTTTTTTCAATTTTCATATAGCTAAAATTTATATAATGACTGAATGCATGTCGAAATTCTGCAAAAAAAAACATAAAAATATATTCAGGCGAGTCGATGTACCCATCTTTTTGCAAGAATGCATGTTACAGGGTATTTTTTTTGTTCGGTTTATTTGATCAGGATAATCTTACTGGCTTAAAGCACCTGCAGCCTGTGTGAAGCAACGTACAGTTTGTAAAATCTTTTAAATGAATGTTTTCCTTTTACATGCAAACTTTGTTTAGCTTGCCGAAGTTTTAATCAATTTTGTTGCACTTAGTGACACCCTACAATAAACCAATTATTCTTTGATATCTTTAACCTATATGAAAACAAATGAAAACAATTTTTCACAAAGTTGAACACAACTCGTCATTCAATAAAAATAAAGAACAGTTAAGCTTTTAATTAAAAATTCAATATTCCTGAACTTTTAATTAAAATGTACAAAATTTAAATGCTAAACTAATACTAAAACATCGTTAAGAAAATTGAAAAAGTGCAATATTCTTTACATTTTTTTAAGATATTAAAATAAGAATACTAATGAACTGACAAGTGCAATTCTTAAAACATTTGAAGCAAGCTTGAGAGTCTTACTTAAATGTCGAGTGCTCATATTTGGGCACCAGCAACGAGGCAATCAGCGTTGTCACAAGCAGAGGGGGAAAAAAAAAAAACAAATAAAAAACGTTGAAGGATAGCTGAGGGATGCGGGGGAGATAGGAGGAGAAACTGTTGCAGTGCAGCCACTTGAATGCATTTTAACAACGTTCTCCCAACTAATCCGCAACGACAACACTTGGCTGGCTTTGTCACATTGTTATTGTTATTGTTGTTGTTGCTGTTGTTGTTGGCGAGGCTGATGCGCTTGGGCAAATATAAATGAAAATGAAAATGCGGCACAATCCGATTTGGACTTATCTCACAAAAGAAAATGTTAGAATAAAGCCAGAGCCAGAGTCAAATTGAACAAATGACGACAAAAATGCTGGGCTAATATTGTACTTATCCGCTACACACTGAACATTTGTCTAATTGCATCTTAAATTAGTTTTAACCGCACACATTTTGACATTTCGTTTTGACCATTTAAACTTATCAACTTGCTGGCAGCAAAAGAAAGCCAAAGTCTAACGAGAAATACTGGCAAACTTTGTCCGTTAACAGCCGCCGATTTGGTTTTTAGGTTGGCTCAATTAGCCATTGAATATAGCCGAACATTGATTTGGGATTAAACTTACCATGACGTGCCTCCTCGCCCTCGGGTGCATGTTGTGTAATTGTATTGAGCTCCTCCTCCAAGTCAACATGACAATCGGAAACGTCCCAAGAAAGGAAACCTGCAAGTAAAAGCAATGAAAGAAGAAAACTGGTTATTAAATGACATCAAAGCAAAGTCAATCGACACATATCAATGTATATATAGATAAATATATATAAATATATCCGACAATGATTGGTGAAAGTGAAAATGTATATTTCAACGCCCATTCAAGTGAAACTAATCAAAATTAAATTAAAAAATAATCAGTGACTTTACAAGTTGATTAATGCATAATTCTTAAGCGCAAATCTTCTTAAAGTTTTTAGCAAAATACCAAATATTCATAATAAAGTTAAATTTTAACGAAATGTTTAAAAATTACATGCAATTGTTAAGCTACATTTATTTTAACTACATAATGAGAAGTATCAAATAAATGAGATTTTAACTTTTAAGCCAGATGAAAAGTTTTGCACACATTTAAGCTGCTCAGGCCAAATAAAGTTATTATTCCGACAAATAAAATTTGCTTAAACTGCCAAATTCATTTGCTACGTGTGGGAATTATTTAAGGACTAACATTTTAACGACTGTGGCTTTTCCGGCCTGGTTAGTTAATGATCTGTGTGTGGACGAAGTGGAAACATTCCTATAAACATTTGTGTGTTTGATTTGACATTTGGCAAAACGTATAACGAGATAATATCGCAATAAAAATAATTGTAATTAATTGTTATTATTGGCATTGTCCAACAATCTAAATGTGCCCAATTACGTATACACAATTTGAATTGATAAATAGCACTTATTAGTTGCACTCTGTATTTGTAATTTAGTTTAGAATTTAGTTCGCTTGCTCTTTAATAATTTTATTAATTATAAATATGAATATTAGGTTAAAACTTAATTTAAGTCTCAAATGAATAACTAACTTTCTCCCATGGATTGTAGCAATATATTTGGAAACATTGACATTTGTTTGTGTAATTCATTTATCACTGTTTTATTATAATATTAATTAATTTTATATTTATATAATGTGTCATGCAGCGCATCTTTTATTTGTTGCCATTTTGGTAAAAATGTTACTAGAGAAAACAAATCGCAGGGCTTGTGACTTCTTTTATACATTTCGCATACGTCATGGTGTGCGCATACACACACACACACACACACACATACATATTGCGTGTGGAGTGTTGTCTTCTTTTACTAGTTTTGCGTCGCTGTTGTTTTATTGCTAAAAATAACTGCGCTCTTTGCCATTTGGCCTTTTTTGGTATTATGTCATATGGTAAACAAATTAAGTCAGCCTTCGTCTATCGCTGAATGTGTGTGTGCGTGTGTGTTTGTGTGTGTTTGTGTGTGTTTGTGTGTGTTTGTGTGTGTGTTAAGGGTCTGACCTATTCGTAGCAACTTCGACGCAAGTATTTGCATATACACAAATAGTGGCATCATTAGCTTTAAACTGTTTGCTTGTCTTCTGGCCTTGTTTATTATGTCCGTTGATTATTTATTTACACACATTTATTTTTACACTGTTCATGTGCCAATAACTCTTATTATTTGCCCAAAAAATAGTATTACAAGCAACTATTACACTTTTTGTAAACGCTTATATATTTCTAGGCAGCTATCATATTTAATTTCTGAATTTCTTATACAAGTCAGAATTGTTAGGGGTCTTTTTTGCCAAATGGTTCCCCATAATGTTTGCAATTTATTTGTACAACACTGCGGAGAGAGCAATTTAATGAGCAGCAGATACAAGATTTATATTTTCATTCTCCCTCTCATAAATAACTTATTATAATGATGCCTTAATGAGCGTTTGGCTTTCATTCTTTATGCTGACTGCCTGAGTTGTTGACGTTAATTTGCACAAGGCTTACGCAAATGAAGCTGTCAACTCAGGCCAAGTATTATATGGAATTGAATTGGGAGTGCTGCTTGATGCTGGTAGCTGTTAGCTGGTTATACATTTTATAATATCCGCTTAAATCTGATTACTATATACAGCTCAACTCAACTCAATGTGTTATAAGCCAGCTGATAAACACTTTGATCTTTAAATCCTTCTCAGAAACTGAGAAATGTTAGTTATAACTAGTTGAAATATAATTTTTATTTATTTTATTTATATTATATTTAATATTTTTGACAATTTGCAAAGAGTTTCATATTGCATAGCCTTTTATCAAGTTATATATATATATATATATTAAAGAGAGATTATTAAAGAGTCTTCAATCAGCTGTTAAAACTGGCTAATAATGGCCACAAATTTTTAACGATTGTCAGATTTATCGAATTATTGTCTTATTGTCTAACTTATGTAATTGTCTGTATCAATTGGTAACCAAATCGCTGATTTATCTCGCATCTCTGAGCCAAGTTCCACACACAAAATGGTATAAAACCTTTCATTTGTTGTCGTTATACAACATTCTTTTTGGCTTTCATTTGTGCAGCGCAGTGCTGAGCAATTTGCTCAGATGGCTTTTAACGGCAACAAAATGCAATGGCAAAATGAAAAAAAAAACAAATAATGCAGAAAAAACAAATAACAAAAATAAAAGAGAAATGCGCAAAGGCTGGCAACAACAGCAGCGTAGGGCATACAAATTTCAAATCTTAACACTTTGCATGCACACTTCCACACCCTCACCCACACACACACACACACACATACAGGCTGGCTGTGCGCCGGATCAGAATATTGTGCTGGCTAACAGAAAAGCACAACAACAATAGGGATAAGGACTAAAGGGTCTTGGGAAAGGCACCACCCAAAGCGCCTGTAGCGATTGCACAAAAATAATGAGGAAACGCGCATTCAGCCACAGCCACATACACGCACACACACACCCAACACACACACCTACACACACACACACACACACAGAGGCATGTGCGAATGTTGAACGCACACTTGAGCAATCATTGGACGAATGAAGCCACTCAGATGCTGGAGCAGAGCACAAAATACGCTGCCACAGTCTGTAAGTGTTTGTTTGTGTAGAGTGTGTGTGTGTGTGTGTGTTGTGTGTGTTGTGTGTGTTCACGCATTCATTTAGTATTTATGTGTTGATATCTGCGAGTAAGTCTTTAATTTTTCATGTGCATCTGTGTGTGATTGTGTGTGTATGTGTGTGTGTGTGTGTGTGTGTGTCTGTGGCTGCTTTGTGTGTGCTGCTACTCATTTATTTAAATAATTTCTTGCTCAGCTTCCCTTCAGTGTCAAGTATTTAATGAGCAACCTTTGCTTCGCAGAGCCTTTGTTTTATTGCTTGATTACGCTGGGAGCAAAGGAACCAAAGTTGCCAACCTTAAATTATCTTATTAAATCAAACTGGATTTTTGTTTAATGCTCTCAATATACCATTTGCTCCATGTAGACTCAACTCTTATCTTATAGAGTCTTTATATATATATATACACAATATAATGCTGTGATTGACGTCTTGCAGTAAAATCAAATGTGATATCGGAAAACCTTTAAGTCTCTTTTCTGTCTTCCATTGCTCCCATACCAGGAATGTTTCAGACTTAATTTTTTCCAACCATTAAATAATATGAAGTTGTTTCAATTTAACCTGAAGGCAGTCTTATTTATAGCTAATTTAATATTACCAAAAAATGAATAACTATCCAAAAGAAAAACAAAAAATGTTTTTAAATAGGACATTTTGAAATACCCGATGTATTTTTGAAAACTCAAATTTAAAAAGTGGGAAGCACTTTGCATTTTGCAAGTCGCTTAATGTTTTCAAAAACAACTCCAGGTAACCAATGCATGATAAATTAATTTTAGCCACTGTGCCACATCGGCGCAGAAGGCCTGGGGCAGCGTTCGACTGAATTCCGGTTGCCGGTGAACGGGTTGTAATTCATTCCACAATCCGGACGCCGGCAGCTCGGCTGATTGAGTTGCTGCCAACGTTGTCATTGGCGTTATCGTTATCGTCATAGTTGACGTTGACTTTGCCGTTGTCGTTCCCGTTCCCATTCCCGTTCCCGTTGTGCTAGTTGTTTGCACAAATAGTTGCATAATTTTGTGCACTCGCGCTAAAAGCCACTCAACACTGGGTGGATGCCTGGTGGCTGCTGCTGGGGAAAGATGGGGGAGGACATGACTGGCAGTCAGTCAGAGACCGGATCCGGTCGTTTGGCGTGTTGATTTTGATGTACCTAAAAAGCCACTTGCCATTTGTTGGCAGCTCTTGAAGTTGTGCGCGTTGAACAAGTTTGCACAGCCAAATGAATGTGGCGCATCAGTGCCCTTTCCTTCTCCTCTGGGGGCATTCTGCAACAACGCAGCAGATGTGCAGAGTGCAGTCAAAGGCTAAATGTTTAGCATGGCATAAATAAATACATTAAAATTAAATTAAACACTTCACTGCACCTTTTTGCGTACAAAGTGCTATGCAAAATTTGCCATTTTTTTCCCCATTAGTCGTGAGTCAAGTTCCGAGTTTCTAATATCTTTTCCGATAGATGTATTAAAGGAGCTCAGCAGATCAAAGCTGTACACATAAATATAAATATCTAAATGTAAAAACAATAATGTTCTTTTAAAAACATCAGCTGTAACTAATTTGCAAGAGAGTTGCAAAGAAGAAAATAAATGATTTATAAACTTGGCTTCATCGTTCACAAATTACAACACTTTCTGACAATGTAACTTTGGCCATGATACAACATGAAGGGTTTATTAAACATTTGAGGTGGGGGGAGGTGGTCCAAATGGACATAAAACAGAACTTTTGGACAGCTCTGGCATATATAAAACAGTCGACAAGCCAAAACAGTGCAAAATGAAGATAGAGTGGTGGACTCCCTGCTGGTCCTAAGCATTTCTGTGGCTCAGCAAAAAACAAAAAAAAAAAAGAGATAAAATCGGGGCATATTTAAAGGGTGAGCAAACGTGCAAGAAAATGAAAATTAAAATAAAAATGAAAACGAAAACAATGCTGTTCCTGATTGGACGCTGTTGATAAGCAGCAATCTGACGATAAGGACAGAAGAGCTGATTGCCCTCAGCAGAGGTTGTGGTGCGTGGGGGAGGGAGGATGATGCCACATCAGACGCAGGCCGACGAGGCAACTAAAACCGTAGGCTGAAGGACGTATCAAGTGCGACTGGGAGAGAGAGAGAGAGAGCGAAAGAGACTGGGACAAAGACAATGCTGAATACGATGCGATTGATAGTTGGCGATAAAAAAAATGTTTATAATTGGCGCAGAGTTGATTTACGAGACAAATCGCCAAAGTACAATAAGTATTGGACGCTAACAAGCTCAATTTCCAAGGAAACATGATTCCTTGTTGCTGATATGAAAAATCAATAAGAGATGCCTTAAAGTCTGTCTTAATTGGTTCTCTTTAATTTTCGCTTAATTTTGCCGTTTCATAATTTTTGCTACATTAATTAACTGCAACTTCTAACTTGAAAGTGACATCTTGGCATAAATCAAATCAAAATATTGTCTCATGAATAATTTTTTGTTTTTTGGTCTCATTGAAATTTTGTTTAATTTATTGTTTACTTTTGTATTTTTCTGTGTAGACATGAAATAAATATATAAATATTTTTATTAAACATCTTTCCAGAAGTCGAGTCGTGCGTCACATTTTTATGCATTTGCAATGTTGCGTCATTTTTATATCTCACACACACGCGCACACACACACTTAGTAACACGACGTATGCGTAATCTGGCAAAGTGTTGATCCAACCCAATTGCTTATCCATGTTAATGGTTTTGTTCAAAATTGGCCAAAAACAAAACAAACCCAACTCACAAAATTATGCCAAACAAAAAACGAGTTGAGGGTTTTTTTTTAGTTTCTGCAATGGGAGATGTGAAGTACAACTGCTTAATGCCCTCATTTATTAGAATTATGCAGACCACAAAATAAAGAAGAAAACCAAAAAAAGTATATATTATATTAGCACTTATTTATAAAAAAAAAACTAAAACAAAAGAAAGCACAATTTTGTATTATTCAGGAGGAGCTTGCGAAATTGTTGGCCAAGCACATAAAATATGCAGCAGCTGACAAAGCCAGGAGTAAGTTGAGAAGTCCAAGAATATAGCAGCTATAATCTTGCTGCGAGTATCTACAAATTAAAGGTTTCTGTTTTTGTCCCGCATGTGGCAGGCAGTTTGGCTGGCAGGATCTACATTATTTATGATGCCAGTTTTCCCGAGTTGCAAAAAATATGAGCAAAGTAGCCACACTCAAATAAAATACTCCCATTTTATTACCGTTCGTAAATTGTGCAAAATTATTTCATACAAACATATATCTTTTTTACGCATATTTCGTGGCACAACAAAAATATTAAGGTAGGCCCACAAAATATAAAAAAAAAAATAAATATATATTTTGTAATATATTTTGAAGGCATTATTTACAGATGTATCGGGTATCGATCTGAGCATAAAATTGCCTGAGCTATTCGAAAAGAAAAATATATATTTAGAAAAAGTTGACGATATTCGTAAGACTCGTTGCAGAATTTATATAAGACAAATTCATTGACACAACTAAAAGGCAATATTTATAAATTATAATATTGCAAGCTTCAAGGTATGGTCAAATTTTCTGATCTGAATATTTTTACCTTAACCTTAATTAAATAAGTTAATCACTGATAAAATACTCCACACAATTTTAATTGATTTTAATTGAAATTTGGACAACCAACAGGATCAACTTTTGTCAGTCACAGTCAAGTTCTGGTGTTATATTGTCTGTTCCACGGATATGTCGGATTACATATTGTTAAATAGATATTTCTGTTTCCACTTCGAATCCAAATTGTTGCCAAAAACTGTCGCATTTGTCGCACATGACGCAATGGTCACAGTCACAGTCACAGTCACAGTCACTTATGTAAGTACTAGTTTGTAATTCTATATATATATATATGTGTGTGTGTGTGCATGTAGGTGCAATGCGGTTCACAGTTGGCAGTCCGCATTCGATTGCAGGCTGCACATAAATCACAACACTTTACTGAACAAATGGACAGACAGTTGGAACAGCCGAGTTGGGTTGAGGTGCCTCTTGGGGCACCTACGGGCTGGCACAAAATCCCTTTTACTATCTCTGCCGCATGTCACGTGTTCTCATGTGCCCCAGCAACTCCAGCCCCCCAGCCCCCCCGGCCACACCCTCCTTAGTAAAGTGAACACTTTGTTTATATTTGTTCGATTTTGCTGCCAACGAAACGGCAAAAACTGGCAAAACATTTTTCAGACATTTCTGACACAGACTTTCGCCTGACAACTGACAATGTGTGTGTGTGTGTGTGTGTGTGGTTGTGTTAGGCTCATCAAATAAAGCAAAGCCCTGGTACTGCCACAAAAAATACTATAAATAAATTTGCACTGCATCGCAACAAACTTTGGCAGCAGATTATAGCAAGGGGTAACTAAAAGCTGGTAAGGAATGAAAGGGGGACGGGGGGTGGGCTAAGAAAATAAACTACACCTGCAGCGTGGCGCCACGATGGGACATTTGAAATGAATTTTACCCAACACACACATATGCAGATATACATACATATATATATTCACATTTGTTTGTGTGCAACTGAATATGAATTTGAATTCGAATTTAAATGTGTGTTTCAAGTTTATATTCTCAAAAGAAATGGGAACTCTGTCTTATTATATATATACATATTAACATATTTAGTGGTAACCTTAGCAACGTTACACATTTTCACAATGTGCTCCTAACCAGCGATGTGCTGGTCAATCCAGATTCCAAAGATTTTTGATATTGTAATTTGGAATGACCAATAATACTTGCATGTATTTAGATTAAATTCTAAGTTGGAATTATTCAAGAAAAAGATCTTGTATTCCCTTCCCAGTTCTGTGCAGGTTCCTCCCCTCAAAAGATTTTTGGCGATTCTCCTGTGGGTTACTCGAATTCCATATTTACACTTAACCAATCAAGGAAATTCCCTGGCAACAAATATAACAAATAAATTGCCACAACTAAATGGAATTTACAAAACAAAAATGTTGTTTCTCTTTTAGGTAAAAAATGTTGCAACAGTCATTTGTCATTTGACCAAAATAGAGGCTCCTCTTCGCAATCCTATATTTGAACAAATTGTAATTGTCACAAAAATGTCTATTTGCGAGTTAATTAGGAAATGAGAGATAATAATTATTTTAATTATCGACAAAATGTGTGTGTGGCTCTAATACAAAGATAAAATTGCAAAGAGGCCAACATATTTGGACAGAATATGTGCCAAAATATGTGTTTTTCTATGTGTGCATGTATGTGTATATGTATTTGTGTGTGTGTGTGTGTGTGCTAGTTATCCAACCCCTCTGCGGACATATAATTAGGTTCAACTTTGAAGTTTGTCCTTCTCTCTAATTAGTTTAGAACACGCCCAAGCGCAAAAATACACACACTCACACACACACACACACACACACACACATGCAAGCACACGCCAATTTGAGGAAAGTGAAACATTGCAATTTTCATGATAATTTCCTGACGATGGCTCTAAACAGTTGAAACTAATTGTTTTGCCTGTAGTAAAAAAGTTATAAATGGTTAGGAAAACTCACATTTCACTTAATGGTGCAAGTTACAGTTTAAATGCTCGTTTTATTTGCCACATTATCCACACTGTTGCAAGCATGATAAGCAAACAAATTCATTTAATATTTATTAAATTTGGAGAAATTTCGAACTTTACAAAATAATACTCAATCAACGAAGGCAGTTCAAGTGAAGGCAAAGGAACAAAAGCGGAATTCCATTTTCAAAAAAAAATTGTTAATTTCTTGATGATGATTCTCTGAATCAGAATCTATGTAAATCAGAAAATGAATGAATGAAATTTCATAAGCAATACATCAGAATCAGAGTGCTATATCTACAAATGGATTTACTCTAGTTCAACAGAACAATTTATTATATAATAGATAATTGTTGCAACTTCTGTTCTCGTTTCTATATATGGGGAATGCAACCTTTCGCTTTGCACATGCAACTTAATGATTAACATTCAGCCAGCTGCTTAAAATGCAACAGAATTTGAGGCACGGACAGCATTAGACATGAAATAAATTTATTATTTTCTTGCCTCCCTTGAATCAAGACAACGAATATGGCTCAGGTTGTGGGACCTTGCACCTCGGTCTCTGTGCGGCTTGTGCATGTTGCCGCAATTTGCAAGTGCCTTCATTTTATTTGTTGCAATCTAATCTGGGAACCATCTGAAACCATTAGCTTGCCACTAAGGTGACCTTTTGCAGCTGGCACACGGCACAGCACAGCACAGCAGACCCAGCCAGAACCAGGCTGAACTTCTTATGTGTGATCCTCAGCTGATTTCTCGAGAGATAGGCGTTCAGAGCTGCCACCTATTTCATGCAACCTCTGTGTGTTTGTGTGTGTGTGTGTGTGTCTATTCTGAAGTGCAGTTCATGTGCTAGCATTATAAATTTCAATTTCATGCCTGACTGGCGGATAGCGAGCAAAACTGTAGCCGGCTGGCGGGCAAAATAACAAATTCCATTGGCTTCTTAGCGATAAGGTGTGTGGAGGGAGGGAGAGAGTTGGAGAGGGCCCTGAGCGTTACCAACTAAGCCAGCAACTGTGCTTATCTGTGACACACACACACACACACACACACACAGGCTCACACCTCGAATACACTGTTTGGGGCGTTGAAATGGCAGCAAAGCGCAATGAAAAGAAATCAGTTACAATTTGCTTGGTCGCCTCTCAGCTTTGAAATGAATTTATACTGAATGGCTGCCAACTGATTGAGCAGCCACACAGAAAATAACACACACACACACACACAATTGTAAGTTTAACCAATGCGGGTTATAGCCACGTTCAAATACGGCTAAAAAGTCAGCAAAGGCTTCAGTAAGTATTACCGGAAGGTGCCCAGAATGCAATTTATCAACGATTTTTCCAATTTTCATGCTGGTTGCGACAAAATTGAATCATTGCACAACACCAACACACCCCACACACCCCCCCACACACCCATCTTAAATTGCTTCTGAAATCGTGTCATGCATTTCATCATTCTTACACACATGTGTCCTAATAGGCAATTTATCAATTTGCCATGCTTTATTGGGTAATTGAATTTATTCGAGAATTTTAACTCGTGTCGATTAAAATTAACGTAAATTAACTGACATTATTTTGTGGCATGCAAATGCAGCACATTTTCAATAAACAATTATTTTCACAAAAATTCATTTCAATTTAATTGCAGTCAACGGAGTGCCACACAAAATTACATTAATGTAATGAAATTGAGAAATATATATATATATCTATTTCGATTTGTATTCCATTTTCTGTTACCTTAAATTGCTGTTCTAAAGAAAAGTCTCTGCACTCAAAAGCTTCTCATTCCAATGTAGAGCAGATTTTGCTGATTTAAATATGGCTAACAACTGTGGATGGGATCGTATCCATGTATTTAGATACACAGTCGATTACGAGCGAAAATAAGTGCTGCCTGCTTTTAGGCGCCTCATTTTGACCATGTGTCGCATTTGGCAGTTGCCCAAAAAAAAAAAACGTAAAAGTGCAAAAAGCAAAATAGCAACAAAAAAAAATCACTTGGTGATTATGCAAGCAGCTTTTAATTTCGCAAATGTGACTCTCAAAACGAGAGAGTGGAGAGAGGAGAGGGGAGAGCAGTGAATTGGTGAATCAAGGTTGGATATTCTAATCAAATCAAATGTTGCCAATGCCTTTTCTATCTCGCTTATTGCACACCGGCGGCAGGTGGCAGTGCCACAAACGGCACACACATAAAATTACTGAATGTGCCGCAAATATGTAATAAAAATAGCAATTCATGTTTGCGGCCAAACGTCAAATACATCTTATGTAAAAGCAAATTTATGCTCATTGAATTTTCTGTTTCTGCAGATGCTGCACTCTGTGGAACGTGCACCAGACAGCAAATTGTGCTTGTCGCCCCCTTCCGTACCGACGGCCCTTATGCCCAGCGAGACGAGCTGGGACAAAAAAAAAATAAATTCTGCTATGGTTTTCAGTTTGACAGGCAACTGACAGGCGACAAACCGCCAACAAACTTGCTGCTAAAAGTGTCACCACTAAAATTTATGAGCGCTACATCAATTGCAAATTAATTATGTGCATGTATATGGAAAACACAAAGAGCAACAGCAACATCCACAGCAACAAGAGGAGTAACAGGAGCAACCAGCATCCTCATCCACAAGCCAATCGACTGGGGCATGTTGACTTAAATAATTGAAGTATGACATGAATTATTGCCAATTCGAGCAGCTGGCGTTATTGAGGGGGGCGCCTCCCATGGTCGTTGTGTTGCCTGTGGTAAGCAACAATAAGAAATGGTAAAACCGAAGCGAATATACCCTTTTAATACCCTTTTTATAAGTTCATATTTAGTCTTTTTCTACAGCTCATAGAAAATGCATTTAAATAAATCAAATACTATTTCAATCGAACAATAATTTAATTATAGGAATTTCTCAAAAATTATATGATTTTCCGCTTATAATTTAGTTTATTAATTACTGGCTCATCTTTTTATTTTTTCAATAAATCTTATATTTTTCCTCTTCTGATTTACATTTGTTTTAGCATCATTTAAAAACAATTTATTTATTTATGTGTAAAGGAAATGAGAAGGCTGCAAGCCCAGTAACACAGTTGAAAATTTTCGATTCTTTCATTTTTAAATTTCAGATTTTTTGAGCATAAAAGGAATTTAAACACTCTTACTACTGCCTGGTTGGAAATTAATTTTAAATTAGTTTTTAGCTGCCTGCCAAAATGCCGAAAGGCAGCAGTTCATTGATTTTTCTCCAGGTTGAGATGCTGCTGATTCGATCATAGTTTCAAAGATTTGGTATTGGTTTTCATAGCAATTATTCAATTAAGAAAATTCATCGTAATTTCATTCATTATGTATTACATAAGAAAATAACTTTGTGAACTGTATTATTGCTAAATTAAATTCAACTCATAAGAAAAGTCATATTTTGCGATACCCAATCCATATAACCCCATAAGCCATAAGAACTAAAAACAATGCAAGCTACTACAGCAAATGAAATAAAATGCAATCAAAAGTCAAATAAAAGTCCAAATCGATTTTCCATAGAAATCAACTTTGAAGAAATTTACCAGCTCAAACAACCTTCGTTCGAGCAACTTTTCCACAAGCTGCCTCAAACAGGAGAATTTGCATATGGAAATGGGCAAAAGCCATGAGGCTTTGGCACACAAACTGAAATTAGCTATTAATGTGTGGACCAAGCTCTGATATAAAAAAAAGAAAATATATATATCTATATATATAGATATTTAAAAAAGGTATAGAAAAGATCAGTAGTATCAATAAGCAGCTTGGTCAAAATTAATTAGTTTCCTGGAAATGTGTGTATAGAATATGTTGCAGTATATATGGAAGGGTGTGTGTATATGTAATGTGTGTGTGTGTGTGTGTTATGGCCTGGTCTATGGCTAGCACGTGCTCCAATTGCATTAGTCGAGTTGTATTTCACGTTAAATGCTACGATAGATAAGCATATTTTATGGCCAGCTTTCAAAGTTTCCAAGTTTCTCTGCAATGTGGCACAAACTTATTGCTGCAACTTGGACTGTTTTACACGTAGTATTTGCAACTTAAACGACTGCCAAGTAACAGTACAGTAAGTTACCAGTTTTCCTCTATCCTGTTCACTCTTGTTAATATTTCTTTTATTTTTTTTGTTGCCAAGCATGAAACTTAAGTATGGAAATACATTAAACCGATTGGATGCGAGTTAAGAATTCGCTATAGTTTCGCATTGGGCATTGACTATTTTTATGGTATTGCAAAAGTTGAGTTGAAAACACTTTCAGATTACTTATAGCCCTCAAATTGATAGTCAAAGTCATTGGTAGTTTTGTAATAGTCTGATTCCACCAACTATTCGAATGATTTATCGAATTTCGTATCAATGCTATGAAAAGAATGTTAATATAATTTTTAGAAATGAAATCCTTTTAAATAAGTTAATAAGACAACCCAATAATTTGTTGTTAAGATTGTGCATATATAAAATATTGGATAATACTAGTAAAAGTTTCTGATTTAAATAATGTACTGGAATAGTTGGAAATACACTAATCTCTGCTGGGGAATGAGTAGGATGAATAAATAAGTTCCTATAACTATTAAAGTAAATTTGCTCCTCTTCCCATTTATTGTATTATTATGAAAAAAAATGCTCAAACTTTCATTTACAGCAATTTGGGGGTCTGGTGAAAGTTGCCTGATTGGAGCAGATGTAAGCAGATGTGTAGATTGGCTTGATTTCTTGACTCTTCCGCAAAAGTGGCAGCAGATTGTGGCGGATTGTTGCACAACAACAATTAACACACGACGCTCACATATCAATTTGTGCCTGTTGTTTGGCCAACTTCAGTAAGACACTTTCAGGACAGGAGTTTTAGCAACTAATTAATGAAAACCACAACACGCACACTAAACAATTAATTATGACATATGTCAGAGGCAGCACAAGAATAGAAGGATGCGGAGACGGAGGATGGTTGAGGGTGTTGCAGGTGTGCAAGGTTCTTGGGCATGGAGTGTGTGGTTGCAACAGCAAACAGCTCCTATTCGATTGGATTGGCTAATAATGTTGTGGTTGGGGTTGGCCAGTCTCGTGTTGCAAGTGTTGCCTCTCATTCCATTTAGTTCAATTATAGTCTCATTTTACATTTAGCTGGTATTGCAATTTTAATTAGATGCAGGGCGTTGTCTCGTTAGCAAACATAATTTCAGTAAACTCAAATTAAATTACAGGCTCAATGACACGCAAAACGGCAAAACCGGCAACCGAAGCTCAAAACTGGATACAAAAACTAATTAAAGTGCTTTTCATGTCAGCGCTCAGGGGAGGTGGAGGTTTGGGGCGTAACATGAAAAGCGTCAATAACAAAAGTGACCACAGGCGCGCCCTGTTTGGGGGGCGTGGACGAATGCAGACGAATGTGTGTGTCCAGCTACAGGTGTGGGTTTTTATGGCAAACTGGCCTTAAAATGCACTTCATAGCAATTAATTTGCAATAAAAGCGCTCTTATTTCGCCACGCACTCAGTATTTGTTGCCCCATGGCGTCATCAATCAGCACACACACACCCAGAAATTTTTATATGCTGTTACTGGTTATTCAAATTACTCATACGCCATGTTGATCGCTTTCGATTTGATCAATTCAGAGAACTCACAGATAAGTAAAATTCTCTGATCAGAAATGCTTTGATCAATTTACAATTTGCATTTACAAAAAAAAAAAAAAAAAAATTAATATGTTCAATTTATTTTATATTTTATATTTTAGACTGTGTCAAGCATATTAATACTTTTTTTGCCCGAAAATTTCAATTAGAAATGGAAGTTTTAAAGTAAAGTTTAACGATTTTAATCGACACATTATCAAACAGCAGTCGGCATTATCTATAAATGAAATTAATGCAAGATCAATATTTTCAGACAATTATATTGATTATATCATAATTTTAAAATCTAAATATCGTTTAAGATATAAAAAGAATCTTTAGAAAATCCTGGGGACTTACGTATAAAGTGTGTAGTTAGGGGCAGTTTTTTTATACGATATTAAATGTCCAACTGTACTTGTAGATCGGTAATCAGAGACCAACTCAGTGGGGATTACCCATTATTCATTATATGAATAACTGTCTTTCTAAGAGAAGAGATTAATATATATATCCCCCCAATTGGGCTTAACTGTTAATTAATATATGTTAATTATATAAGAAACTTTCACTAAGATCTTTAGAAGATTCTCACTTCGCTACACACACACACACTCGCACACACAATTTTGATAGGTAACCAAAAACTTGCATTCCGAATATGTCTAAAACTAATTCTCTTGTCTTGAGCATTCTGCTTGTTATTGATGGTGTTTGCATTATTTCAGAATTTTACCAGAGATCATGAAATACAATTATTTTTTATTGCTGCGGTTGTCTTTCTGCTGCTGACATATTTTTACTTGACAAGTTTACAGTTTTACAATTATATTTGTGGCAAGTTGCTGATGAAGATGTGGCAAATGCCGTTGACACATCTCCCAACGAAGCATTAACAGTTTTGCTCTTTGTTTGTAGATGGTGTATGTGTGTGTGTGTGTGTGTGTGTGTGTGTGTGTGTATGCTGAGCCAGCTGTCGTATGTTAGGCACGTTCACACGCAACTAAAAAAACACCCTGCACCCTTTTTGTGGCAGTTGAACTGGCAAACTGCTAAAAATAGTCACAAAATCGAATCAAGCTACGCACTTTTACTCTCTCTCTCTGTCTCTCTCCTCCTCTCTACATTTTTTTATTGCTGTCTCTCTCGTTTCAGCTGACTGCTCCTCCTCTTGTCTCATGTCGCATTTGATCGATTTTTGCGTAAGCACATTTCCGTAATATTTCAACTGGTGTCGCACGTCCCAAAGACCCCATTGGGCTCATAGATATATACATATATATATGTGTGTACTCGAGTCAATAGCATTAGAAAACCTAATACCACCCAACCCAACCCCACCACCTCTCCCTCACTCACCTAAGTTGTCGTAATACAGTTATGTGACGCTGCTTTCCCTGCACTTTGGTGCCACCTCCATCGTCCGTCCTCCAAAGCTGTTCTTTATATTGATTTTGTTTTTAAGTTAATTAAAAAGCGTAGGTTGCGAAATAAAAGTCAGCCATTAAACCAAATGACCCAAGCAAAATGGAGTCTCCGCCGAACCGCTCACCCCCCGCAAACTTGTAGTTTATATTAACCTAATACAAACAGGAAAAGGAGCAACTAACTTGGCTACACAGAAGAACACAGAAGATTAAACAGCATTTTGCTGAACTGAAGTCCAACTCCCTATATCTCTCTCTATCTCTCTCACTCTCATCAGGAAATGTACATATTAATTAAACGATAAAATTTGAATTTGCCTTTGCAAAACTGTCATATTTAAATGAGCAGCAAAATAATATTCTGGCATCCCTCATAAATATACAAAATTCTATAAAAGTGCCTTAAAGAAAAGAAAATAAATATATCACACAATAATTGCTAATTGTTCATATTTTAATTTGATAAAACAATTTACAGTTATCACAATTTTATTTGTACAATCAGAGCAAATAATATGGGCACAATTCCGACTTCCGATTGATATATACAGAAACCGCAATTTTCAATTGGATATGCAATATAAATAACTATAAAATTCATCAATTGCTGCATTTTTTTCAGAAAAATTGAATTTAAATAGATTTTTTTCTTACATACATTTTCCATATATGTCTATCATTAGCCAATTTTCAATTGCAATTGCCTTTTGTTTATTCAAACGACGTGCAACGCAAAATCAATTAAAAAACTGCCTTCGCCGAACTTACATTGACATACCCCTCTACCCCTTACCTACACCCACCACCCACTTGTGTTCGAGTGCTATTTGCACTGGACAAATATCACTGCTTTTTTCCACAAAATAAAATGTTGAACAGTGCTGCAGGTAAACAGAGTCAAGAGCGCAGCTGAGGGGACAAAGGAGCCCATCGAAAATTGTGCCACTCTGCCCCCATTGCCATTGTGCCTGGGGCGTGTCAGCCACGCCTAATCCCATAAACATCATCCATCCATTGAGCAGATACAGTCAATGCAAATACAGTGAATGGTTCGATGCGCTTCGTCATCTGCATTATTCATAATACTAGCTAATATTCCAAACATATAGACACACACACAAGCCCACACGCACACCCACACACACCCACACACACACAATTATTTTGCAACTGTTGATCAGTTTACGCAGTTGTTCTTATTGTAATTGGAAAGTAATGCAATCAACATGAATACATTTACTATTTATATATTTGTATATATATATATATATATATATGTACATGTGTGTGTGTGTGTGTTTGCGCTGTGTATTTGCCCTGTGCTTGTGCATTGTTTTTAACAATTTTAATTAAATTGCATACTTTGAGGCGCCATTTGCTTAAATCGAATTACAAACGACATTTCAAATTGAGTTTGCCCCCAGCTGTGCAACATGACATGAAGCAACTGTGTCCTGTCTCCTCTCTCTCTCTCTATCTCTTCATTTTACTGCCTCTTCTGCCTCACTTCTGTGCAATGGGACACCGCGATAACCTTGCACCCAGCTGCGTTGCAATTAAATACACACAGCTAAAACCATTCGCCATGCATCCGTCTAAATGCGTGCTTGCCACATGGATGGCAATTAAGTGAGAGCTGCAACAACTGAACAATAATATTGGCTTCAATCCACTTCATTAAGATCTATTAGCTGATGTTTATACTAATCAGTAGCTGTTGGTTTATTTTACTGTGCTGCCTTCTCCATGAAATCCACTTGAACTAGTCGAAGTCACAGTCAAAGTGATAATTATTCAAGAACTCCAGAATCTTCGAATAATATTCAAAACCATTGTCGAGAAATGGAACATCGTAACAGAAGACGACTCTTTGACCAATCCAAAAACCTCTGCTTGAAAACAATAGACTAAATATATTTAAGAACATTTCTTTTCTTAACTATTTGAATACACATATCAAAGTATAACTATTGACACCCAAAAAACTCTCAATACTAGAAAAATGTATTTTTAATGTTACACAATTTAACAATTTAATATATCAAGGTATATTATTTATCTATTGGCACAAGTCGATATGTGTTAATATTCGCGAATTAGCAATTAAGTTAAATTTTAAATTTGACTCGATTGTTCAACCTGATCAAGAAATATATATATATATATATACTTTATGGAGTCGGCGATGCTTTCATCTGCCTTATGTATACTTTTGTAAAAAATATTTATATCATTGGAAAACTTAATAATGGTTTAAATTTCAAAGTAAAAGAAAATCGAAACAAGTCAAGTTTAACAAAAATAAAATAAATAAATAAATACAAATTTATCTGCGCATTTCTTTGACATATTTTAGATTATTCATGATGCTGGAATTAGTTTGTATATAATAGAAAAAATCAAAATTATTAATTTAATGATTTTGACTTTTTTCAGAACGCAAATTTTATTCTTTTAAATATGCCACAAAGAAATAGAGGAATTTGTTTATTATAATTAAATCTCAGCTGAAACAGCTATTTTAAGCAGAATAAATTAAGTTTAATCAGCTGTTGGCTTTAATATATATATATATATAATATAATAATATATATATATGTACATATATAAGTTATTGTGGCAGTGTTTAGTGGCAATCAGTCATGTTGCACCATGGACAGCACTCAAGATAATTGTGTAGAAGTGTAGAAAACTGTGTCAGTTGTCGGAGGCAAGTGAAAATGAGCAAGAAAGCAACGGCATATGAAAAATGAATAATGAACAGTAAAATGCAAGCGAAGCCAAAAAAAAAAAAAAAACAGAAAAAAAGAAAAAAAGAACAAAAAAAATAAGCAACAAGCCAAAAGCAAAACCATAAACCACGGCTGGCCATTGACTATGAAAACTGGCCACTGGCGTGCCTTGAAGATGGTTCGACGAGCAATGAATGCTATATGCTTCAGTTGAGGGGAGGAGGAGGGAGGAGGAGCTGCACCTGACAGTGGGCAGCTAATTAAACGGTATATTGGCAGCCAGCAAAGTGTGAAAATGGCTAGCACAGCTAGTGGGTGAGTTTTGGCTAGAAGTGAATGTGAATTTGAATTTGATTTGGATTTGGATTTGGATTGAAATTGCAATTGGAAACGGATAAGTTTTGTATTCGATTGGATCGGCACGCGACGTCATTTACTCATGTGTAACTCCATGCCACACCACATATACACCTACTACACTCCTACAATCCACAACCCCCTCCCCCCCCCCCCCACATACACACACACCCTCCTCGCTCCAGCTGCGCATTTGCATGTGCAAACTTTCTATGAGAGCAATGCGAATAATTTATGCTGATGAGATAGTCAAAGTTTTTTTATTTTTTATTTGATTAACTTGGTCTGCGAAGGGGGTGGTTGGGGGGTATGGTTTGTTGGATGGGGATTTGTACGTGCAACTTTGATGTTTTCTCTATGGATATTATGGATCGATGTATAGATGTATAGATGTATAGACTTACCCTTAAGCAAATGCTGCAAAATGTTGTCCTTGTGCTCCTCGGAATGCGGCTCGCCTATCACAATGAGCAGATAGCAGCCAGTTAAGGGACTCGGTGGTCCCACAATGCCACCAGCCAAACTGGAGACGCCACCGCCATCCGAACAGGCCGTATTTAGTGGCGGACGGCCACCAATTTCCGATGGCGGCAATGAGCTGGCGCCAGCATCAGTTGCCGCATCATCGCCAGCATCGCCGCCGGCAATGCCGCCTGCATCGCCGCCTGCAACGACGCCGTCATCCGGTGCCGCATTGCCTGCGGGCGGTGGCAGCGCTGCTTTCTCCACCACCTGGCCAGCCTGGCCGGGCTCCATGGGATTAGCGGCGTGGCCATTGCCATTGCCATTAGCTTGAGCGGCGTCTGCCATTACGTCTGCTTCACTAGCTGGGGGTGTTGTTGTAGTCTTGGTTGTTGTTATTGACGTTGTTGGTGTTGTTGTTATTGCTGCTGCTGGTTTTGGCCGATCTCCCATCACAGTTGTTGCTGTTTTTGTCACTGGCACGGGACACACAAAAAAATTGCTGGCCGTTCACTTGAAAAAAAATCGTAGCACGAAGCGCTTTGCTGCCTGCCTGCTGAGCTTTTGAAACTCGGCCCAAACACAAGCGGCCGAAACGGGTGACAGGTGGGGCGTGGCAGTCCTTGCTGCTTCACTTCACACGCCGCACTTCGTTTTTTTTTTTATAGTTTTTTTCTTGTTAGAGCTATTTGTTGCTTGTTGTACTTTCTGTTTGCTAGCCGTGACTTCGGCGTTTTTTATATGAGTTCTTCACTTGGTTTCTTTTTGTTTTATTTGTTTTTTTTAGTCTCTGAATATTTTACGAGATTGTTTTTTCGTTATTTTGTTTGAAAATATGTTAATATTTTTTTTTTAATTTTCTTTTCGTTTTTGTTGTTTATTGTGCACACTGTGAAGCTGTGTTATTTACTTTTGGTTTTTATTGAAATCAAATTATGCTTTTTTTCGTTTTCGAAATTTTTACTTGGTTTTTTTTTTTTGGTTTTGTTTTTATGTTTTGAGTAAATTATGCGGCAATTGGCGTGGTGATTTTATTTGGATTTTGTTTTTCAATATTATTGATTAAAATATAATATTTTATTAGATTTTTTTATTTTGTAGATTTGGACTAGCTTTTACTTGTAGCAATGTTTATTTTGTTTTAAATATTTAATTTAATAATAATTGTCTTTTTGTATTTTTAAGTGTGTGTGTGTGTGTTGGTGTGTGATTGTGTGTATGAGATTTTAGCCTGAAAATGTATTCTCAGTTTTATGTTTGTGAGTTGCGCCTATTTATCCTTATGTAATTTTCTTGATTTTCTTTTATGTTATTATTAGAATTGTTTTTTTTTTTTTGTTTATTTTTCGACTTTTTTGGATATAGTAATATTTTCTTTTAGCTTTTATCGTTTGCTAGTTGAATTTCATTAAATCTGTAATATAAGAGCAACAAGAAGAATTTAGTTAGATAAAATTAAGTAAAGTGCTGTATATATTTTAATTACAACTTTATATACAGAGGCGAAAAATTTGTTATTATTTTAATCTAATATCAACATAATTTATATAAATATAAAGCTGTTCAAGTATGAACATGAGACGCTGCAGAGCTCAGCAATATTTTAATGAGAAAATATATTGAGACAACTTTCAAGTGGCTGCAGTTAAAGCTCAGCTTTTTTAAAATAAATAAACATCACATTCTTAGAAGAATAAACATCAGATTCTTATAAGAATAAACCTCACATGGAGTCGTTTTACAAGCGACTCCGTTAAGATAAATAAACATTACATGAAATCGCCTTACGAGCGGCTTCATATGTATTTAGGTTTAATATTTTTGTATAAAATAAAGAAATGCTCATCAGAACAAAAAGTTCGAATCTAAACTTCGACTCATCGTGTTGACTACACCCTATAATTGTTTCACACAAGGCCATCGAGCAGACAAAGATTATTGTACTCTCTTTGTTATATTTATATAGAATAATATTATTATTATAATAATTAAAAAAAAAAAAAAGTATCTCAAACAAAATAGATTAATATTAAAAATATGAACATTCAGGATGAAAACATTTCTTTACGAATCGATTTTTATTTTAAGAAATGCTTGATTTAAATTGTTGTTGTAAAAATGGGTTGTTTGAAATAACTTTTTAAATTTAGTCTTTTACCATTTTTTTTTTATGTTATTTCTGTTTTTTATTTAAGATAGGCAGAAACAGTACACAAATCAACTGCAAATTAAACTAATATTTTTAGAACAGAATAAAAATTGGAATCGGGATATTAGAACTAATATTATTTTCCTATGGTATCGGAACCAAAACCCCTTTAATAATATTCTTTAATATTATGTCATTTTGACGAGAATTTTTACACTTTACATTTCAGAATCGGAATCGGAGCCAATGAAAAATATTATTTACATGGCAATCCAAATCGAATTTGTTAAAAAAAAAAATAATTTGTATTTTTGAGTATTACTCAGAAAAAGAGATATTTTTGTAATTTTTCACAGTTTAATTCGAATTGACTCTCTCCTTGTCCAATACTTAAATGCATCGGCAAATCTGCCTGAAACACAATTCACAATTTTTTTTGTAGTCGTAAAACATATTGGCTTAGCTGCTTTCAACACTTATGACAATATTAATTCCAATCCTAATCCCAAGCGCTGGCCGGCAAAAGTTCATAGTACCCGGGTCCAGTTTCATCAGCCAGACGAGCCACTATAAAAAGCCATAGACAGGCTCCGCATATAAATGCATTGAACTTTGGCCGTTTTGCTGGCAACAACAACATTTGGCACATATGCAGCAATACACACTACACACACACAACACACACACACACCATGTATACACCCCAAAAAGATGTCGTCATCGCTCCCTGGCAACGGCAACCGTCGACGTCATCAGGCGCTGGCGTTGCCTGACTAAATGTGAAAACTATAAAAAGCAACAGCAATAAAACAAAAGCAACAAAAATGAAACTGACAAAAAAAAAAAAAACAAACACACACAAAAACAACAACAAGCAAAAAAACTCCTTTTGATATTTATGTCGCGCCGTTGTTGTAATCCTGCAATGTGTTGTTGTTGTTGTTGTTGTTGTTGTTGCTGTTGCAGCTGTTGTGGCTTCCTTGCGACTGGGACTTGGTCGCGTGCCTGGTCTACGTGCCCCATGCTACCTGCCCCCTTGCAAGTCTCGTTGCGCTCCGCTGACGCTGCCTTTGAGTTGTTGATTTGTTGTTGCTGTTGTTGGCAGTGTCTCCATTCGATGAATCACCCGAAAAGAGTCGCCGGCAAATGCAGCCACACTTGTCTCCTCCCAACATAAATATAGTCATGAGTGCTGAGACTTTTGAGCACTCAGCGCTTCCAGCTCACAGCGCCCAGCGGTGCTCCCGGCTCCCGGCTCCCAGCTCTTTTCAGTTTTTACTTCAGAGCGCTCTGGCGGCGATGTAATATAATTTGGATTTGCTAGGGCTATATTTCTGTGTGTCTTGGTCTTCTTGGTCTTGGGCACGCCTTGGGATCTGCACGAGTTTTGATTGATGAGTTTTCTTCATTTTCTCCTCTGGCTTTTTTGCGCTATTTTGACTCACATATATATATCTATATATATATATATCTATATATATATATATCTATATATATATATAAACAGCTAAAAACAGCAGCTGCTAAAGTCAAGAGCAGACGACCAAATGGCGACGACCATATTTTTCAGCGGAACTATTCTATGTAATATGATAATTTGAAGGTTTCTAAATTTTTGAAATAACTTCCAAATATAGGAAAATGTAATTTTTAAAATTTAGGTTGGTTTGTCGTATTTGTATTATTACTTTGAAAAATGTTATGGTAGGTTATTGCCGTTGTTCTTTAAAGATCGGCATGTGCCACGCCCATCTCCGCCCTAGGCTCAATCTTGCGATTTCGAGTTATTTTCTTCCACAACTTCTAAACTAGAGCTACCAAAATGTTGTAAATATATTATTTGTAACTTCACTAAGAGATCGATGAAAAATTGGCAGGCCACGCCCACTCGGGAGTCGTGTACACCTGTTAGTGCAATCGATACAACTTAAAAGCTGGAGTTACAAAATTTTAAAGGTATATTTCTTGAAACACCCTTCAGAAACAACAAAAAACAATTTTTAAACACAACTGGAGTGGGTTCCCCTAAAATTCTCAAAAGCCTTATTTTCACTAACTTCAGAGCTAAAGTTACCAAACTTGGGAAGAAGACAACTTGCAACATTCACAAAAAACCCATAACTACTGAAACATTTAGGTTAGATTACTAGAAACCACTTTCAAGGATCGGTATTTCTTGGCTGCGTCCACCTTGTACTGAGATGATAAAACTTATCGATATCAGAGTATTTCGCAGTCGGTTGCGGCCCCAACTCTACTCTAGGCTAGTTTACATTAAAACTTAATTATCGATTTTTTTAAACGAGAATATTTATACACCAAAAATATATCGTTTCAGACTGTAACTTTTCATTGGAAAAAAAAAAGAAACACCCCTAAGCTCCGCACACTTAGGTCCCATTGGAGGACCCAACTAATTGTTGGCGTTACATAAAATCGATCTTGATTTTTTTAATAGAATTTTCAAGTTAATTATAATTTGCCTGCAGCAAAGTCACGCAAAACTGGAGCAGTGCTTGCAGTTAGAAATTGGTTGATTGGTTTGCAAATAAGTAAAAAAAATCACTTGAACAGATCGCACCGACAAAAATATAAAAAATGTTAAGCAACGTTCGAGAGCCGCTGACAAACTGTGAGTTGAAGTTGCAACTGAGGAAGCAAACTTCACAATTGCAGAGGAAGTTTGTAGAATCAATAGGTCACACATACAAACTAACACTCACACACACACACAAACACACACACAGCCAAACACACTCACAGCCTATGACTTGAATTTGGATATATGATATCACCGTTGGGGAAGCCACAAAAACCTCCGACCAAGTAGCGACCACAAAAGGCAGTTGCATATACCAAAATGGAAGGAGTTCAATTTGAAGTTGAGCAATTTAACACCAACCAAAAAAAAAAAAAATTGTCACTTTAAATGCAATAATCAATTGCACGCCAAACAACTATAACAGAAAAAAAAGAACTAAACAAAAAAAAAATAGAAAAAAAAATACGAAGAATTCTTTTTGAACTTCTTTTTTTTTGTGTCTTTAATTTACTTTATAGCTGCTGCTGCTGCGGCTGATGCTGCTGCTGCTGCTGCTGCTACTGTTTGGTGTTGCGAATTCTTCTTCTTCTGCTGTTGCTGCTGCTGTCTCAATGCGTGTGTGATTTTTTCCTTTGATGCAAACGTTTTGAAAGCTCGACGACGACTGATTTTATGGCCGCAACAACTCGCAGCACGAAGTGCCGTCGACGTTTAGTTTTCACTGCGACTGCGGCAGCGATAGCGACAGCGACAGCAGCGGCAGCGGCGACGAGTAGTCACCGTTATGACTGCACAGCAACTTCACCGTTTGTTGCTGTTATTATTGCTGTTGTCGTTGTTCGTGCCTTGCCGCTATTGGAACTTTTTCCAGGCTGCGTCTGCGTGCGGCATTGCCAAATCTATTGTAAATACTGCTCAGATTGTTGCTGTTGTTCTTGTTCTTGGCTCAGCTGGGACGAAGAAGGCTCGTCGTCCTCGTCCTTGCGACTTGCGACTTGTGCGGCCGGCTGCCGAACGCTCCAACTCGCCGCTTCCACTTCGTATTTAATTCGTTTCCATTCGTTTCACTTCAGATTCCATTCGTTTCCATTTCGTTCTGTTTCGTTTGGACTCGCCGCATTACTGTTCCCACAAACCGACCGACCGACCGCCCGCCCGACCGATAAACGTTCCTTGCCGGCTCACATTTTGCCAGTCATTCTGGCCAGCGCCGACGTCGTCGTCGATTTTTCGATATGCCGCCTTCGAATTTTGGAGTTGGCGCATTAAGTACTCGACTCCACACACCGATTGGGGTAGGGATAACTCTCCCCTACCCCCCAAGTTAGCTAAAGGCTAGCAAGCAACTGTATAGCCTACATTTAGGGTAGTTGAAGTGTGCTATACTACTATATTGTATATATATATATATAAAAATATAAAAATATATATATATATATAAAAATATAAAAACTTTATCTGACAACTGCGGACAAATTTGAACTCTTTCGTTTTACATATATAATTTCAGTTATTTAACGATTTTTGCTTTTGAAATACGCAAAAAAAATATTATATTTAATTTATTAAATGGTACTTCAAAATTTTTGTTTATGATATTCGAATTCTTTTTGTTGTCCTAACGCATAAGTGCAACTTTGGCTTGATATTAATAAGAAGCAGAATCATGTTATAAATAGTAAATTAAATAAAAATAATAATAATAGCAATAATAATAATATTTATGATTCATGCAATATTTACGTGTTTCAGTAGTCTAGTAATAATAAATATTTTTTTTTTTTGGAATTTTTACGTTCGATTTTACGTACTTTTAGTTCTTTGAGTGTGTGAATATATTTTGTATTCGTATAATGCACATTGACACTGGGATAACAACTGAGTCGCTGGCCGCCGCCAAGCGCCAGACAATACGGCGGATAGGCAGCCGGAGACACGATATCGTTAACGACGCGCCATCGGCCAAAAAGAGCTAAAATGCCGGTAAACGCCGACCAAGCCGACCAGACCGACCGACTGGAAAGCACTCAATGTGTACGATATGCGATTGGGCAGCGCTAACAGAATTACGCAATTTCCAGTCAGCCGCTCACCAGTCACAGCACATGTCTCAAACTTCGAATGCATCTTCGAGGATCGTCTGGTCGTACAGGAAAAAAAACATGCAAATCAGAGCTGATTTCACTCAAATCAGTAAAAAAAAATTAAAAACTACGGCAAATACGCACTCGACCTGCCTGGAAGGCAGACGACATCCATCTGATTTTGCAATAACAGATAACTACCACAATCACGCAAACACACACAGCACAGCACAGCACACACACACACACACAGCACACACACACACACACACTGGCAAACAGCTGCCAGTAAAGTAAATATTGATTTTGCCGCCGCTTTTTGCTTGCCGGCTGTTTTCACTCAGCATGGGCGACACACGGCTCCCACTGGGGGCGCCACAAACAGCTGCTGTGTGCGTGTGTGTGTCTGTGTGTCTGTGTGTGTGTGTGTTTCGCTCAGCTGTACATTCAATCAACCGTTGGAACTTAAATTCAAATCAAGTCCAACAGCTTGCACCCGTCATGTGCAACAAAATGCATAATGCAAATACTTTGCCCAATGAAATCACACTCAGTTGACTTAGCTGCCTCCTCGTGTTGCCAAAATAAACATAATTTGAGCTTATTGAGAACAGCTCCAAGGAAACCAAAATTCATGTTTGTTGTACATTTACTGTTTAAATAAAGTAAACACTTTAAGTTATATTCCACATAAAAAAAAATATATTAAAAATAAATTTTTAACGTACCTGCAAAATATTTTTGTTTTTTTTATATATATCTTCTATGTGTATAATTTGTGTTCAGCTTCACTTTTCAGTTTGGATGGAGCAACTTATTCTTTAGTTATTTTTTTATTCAGCATATTTAAAACATATTTGGTTGTTGTCTTTTTTTATTTGACGTTTTATTGTAAATTTTGTTGTTGTATTTTTTTTTTATAAGACGGTTTGTTTTGCAAACTTAACAGATTGTAATAGGCGTGATAATTGTTTTGGTTTTTAATATTATTTAAGTCTTACATAAAACGCTAAGAAAGTTTTTTGTATAATTTGCGAATTTAAATTGTTTATTTTTAAACTGTGTGTAAGTTGTTTAGTTTTTTAATATGCAGAAATGTTGCTTGCAACTAATTTATTTTTGTCCTTGAATTTTAAAATGATGCTCAGCAGTTTTTTTTTTTTTTTTTTTTAATATTTTTTTAGTGACTTTAACGAATGCTTAAGTTTTGTTTATAAATTTCAGTGGCTTTTTCACTATTCCAAATGATGTTTTTGTAGCAGTTATGGCCAATTTTGTTAATTTGCTGTTGTTTTTATTGTTTTGCCTTTTGTCTGTTGTTCAACGTTAAGTTTGATTTGAGTTAAGCCGAAATAAACTTTAGACGGATATTGATTTTTATATAATTATTTTATATTTCTATCACTGCTGTTTCTGCTGCTGCTGCTGATGGTGTTTTGGACAGGTTTGAACTTGTTCGTGGTGCTGCCTGCTCCGGCAGCTTTTATGGACTTGGTTAACTGACTGATAGCCACAACCACAAACGCGACACACTTGGCCAATGTTTTAAACCAAATCGCATTTAATATTTGACAGTTGCACAATTTTTCCTTCCCTCGACTGATTAACTGACGAACTGGCTGTCTGCCTGCCTGGCTGGTTGGCTAGTTGGCTGCTTGGCTGCTTGGCTGTCTCAGTTGGGGCTCTGCTCTGCTTTGCTCTGCTCGCTGCTCGGCCGCACGACTGCAGGGTCGACGGCGATGTCGTTGTTGCCACAGTGCGCAACTTTTCCAATTCGCGGCAATGGTTGCTGCTGCTGCTGTTGCTGCTGATGCTGGTGTTGGTGCTGCCTTTTGTGGCACATTGGAAGCAACATGCGATGTGTTCTTGAGTAAAAAACATGTGACAAACCTTTAGCCGCTTCCAATGGCGCAGGCGCTGCACCCAATTTGTGGCAGCAACAGCAACAACAACAGCTGCTAACAGAGCCGACTCTCTGCCGACTGCTGCTGGCAAACACGAACAGCTGTTTGGCCAAACTCAACCCAATAATGACGACAAGCCTCATAACGATGATAATAACGACCATTAGCGACGATAGATGCCGGCTGTAAAAAGCCAAGTCGCCATAAAGGATGACTTTCAATGACAGCTGTACAGGATGGAGGAGTTCAAGAGTAGCCTCTACTGCTCCTAACAGACGACAAATGACCTCAGGGAATGCCGGGCACATTTTGTGCTTACAAAAATCAATTCAGTTTTAAATAGAACAATTAGCTTGGCTATGACAATAAAATACGGTTTATATTTCTTGGTATCGCAATTGGAATAACAGCAAAATAAACATGAGACGACGCTGCAAATTTTCAGCTAATTTTTATTGACGACTGCAGTTGGAGCTCAGCGATTCTAAAAAGAATAAACAACACATGGAGTCGCCTTACACCCAGACCCAGACCCAGACCCAGACACACCCAGATACATTACATTTTTATTAATAACATTTATTTATTTTACGCCGATACCAAAGCTACAAATGGAAATTATTTTTTTTCCATGAACATGCAAAATTTAGCCCACAAAAGAAGTAGAAATTTGCTCTAGTCGAAAGAGCACGAAACGAAAGCATTTCCAAACTCTGTTTTATGTCTTTTATCGATTTTTATCGATATGTGTGAAACAAGAGAAAATAACTTAGGATTTCAACAGAAAAAATGATAATCTGAGCTATACAGATAGATATATAGATTCCAATACAAATTGTCTAATAATGAACATTTGCAGCTATATATATATATATATATATATATATAGGTACAATACTTAATTTAAAATAATTTGCAATATTTTCTGGCTATCTAGTTTCTGCAAGAACTTGTATTCCAAATTTAGAGTCTTTAGCTGTTCTAATATCCGATTTGTGATACTTTCTACAAGAATTAATTGAGAGCAGTTGCACTTGCTGAGTTTTTTGGTAATCTGCCTCGATTATTGATTGAACTGAATGTAGTTACAGAAGAGTATATGTGTGAAAGCCTAACAAATTCCTGGTAAATGTGTTGAAGGATAATTGAATTGCCAGTTGGTGTAGAGTTGTCAGGACATCAACCGATTATAAAATGCCCGGACAACGGCCTGGCTAATTCAATCAATGCCCAAACAGTTTAGTTCTCGACATTAATTGGATGGCCAGTCATGCATGGTTACAAAATCATTTCAATGTTGTTGTTTTTGTTGTTGTTGTTGTTTTTGTTGTTGTTGCTGCTGTTTTCTGCCACATGTGCCACGCCCCGCTTTAGCTCGAAGTCAACAACTTTAGTGAAGGGCAGTTTCAAAATGCTTTACAATGCAATGACAGCACGCAGAGCCAGCAGTCCGTCAACCCCCAGCCCCAAACACACTCCCACACACACACACACACTCCCACACACACACACATACGCACACAGATTCGACTGCACAGAAGAACAGTTGAGTTTCATTTAATTATAACTTAACAAGAAATAGCGTTGCATATATGGCGCCGACGGCAATGCAAGCCAGTAAACTCTGTTGCCCCAATCGCTATCACAACCCCCCTGCCTTGCCTTGCCTTGCCTGACCCTCTGGCTGCACTACACTATCCACACTTTGCTGCCTGCTGCCTAATTTCAAAAGTTTGCGACACGAACCACGAGCAACATGCCAAATATTGAAATGTAATAAATACAAAACCGACCCAAAAACACACACACACAAACACAAAATGGGGTAGTAAAACTGCACTGAGAAAAAAATGATCTTATCTTTAGAATATCTTCGGGAAACTCAACTTATTAATACATAAATATATATTAAAACGAGTTTTATAGTTTGAAGGAAAATAAAATTCATTTGCTGAAATCACAATTTTAATTTAAGTACTTGGCCAATATAGAAATTTTAATTAATTTTTCCCTACTTCAGGCTTAAATTTTGTATTTATTAATATTGACTTTAATACATAAATATATACAAATAATATTAGAATAAACATACGATTAAAATGCAAATTTGCTGTTCAACAGCATATCGATTTGATGTTTAGATAGCTATTTATTCTGTGTATAACCGATATATTTAAGTATATGGTATGGGGTTGGGTATGTGGCAAGTGTTGTGGCAGCTGAAGGGGCAGCATACAAAATTAGTTGCCAGCTGCAGACGCTCTTCAACTTTCATCGCGTGCGCAATACACTTACAAAAATTCCCAACTTAAACTGCATGACTCCACCCACAAATAGTCAGAGAGAGAGAGAGAGAGGGAAGAGGGTGAGATCGAGACCGTGACCGAGAGAGGGTGAGGGAAAGAAATTGGCTGTCGCCAGGCCTGAAAGAAGCCGGTAACTTGCATTTTATTGTGGCCATAAAAATTGTAGAACAGAGCCAACTAAAATGCTATGAAAAATTTATTAACGACGCCAGCCAAAAAGGAGAACTGCTGCCCCACAAGACAGCGAACATTGTGTTTGTCTGTGTGTGTGTGTGTGTGTGTGTGTGTGTGCAACGCCTTGACTTATGGTATTGATTTTTTGCCTCGTTCTTTTTACCTGCGTTGCCCATTTCCTTGCATAATTACGCTCATTATAATTATATTAAAGTCTCTGAACAATTTTTTCTGTCGCATTTTAATTATAACGAAGCGCAATATTCTATTTACATATTCTCAACTCTTGCCCCCCCTCCGCCCCTCCACCCCCTTCACCCTTCCACCCATCTCTTACAGTGTTCTTTTTCTCCCTTTTTTCACTTTTCCTCCAATGCTTAACCAATTTGTATTCGCTGGCGCCACCTGCCGACGTCAGTAGGCAACACAACTAATTACGTGGCATTAATTAAGAAGTCAGCTAAATGCTAATGGTAAAAAAAGAGGGAAATAATCCAGGCAAAACACAAAACAATAACAACTAATATATGAGCATTTAGAGGGAAGTCGATTCATTTCGTTAATTTCCTGTTTTTCTGCTTTTAATTTCTGTATGTGTGTGTGTGTGTGTGTGTGTGTGTGTGTGTGTGTGTCCTTGTTGCTGTGTCGTAATCCAAATAAATTGCAACAGCTCTGTCAGCACTGGTAACAAGCCCAAAAGCTGCATTCATTTGTGGTAATTTCGGATCATTTTCGTATCGATTTTAAAATACAGATCCAAAACTTAGCAATGGGCATATTCATTTTGAATATATTCTAAATATTCCGCAACTATATATATATTATTTATTGCTGGTATATTTGGTTTGTAAATTATATTGAATTTTATTATAAATATTAGCTGATATCTTTTATTATTTATATATATGAAAATCATATGGAGAAATGCCTGTCTCTCAATATATATTTATATGGGCAATTTTATATATATATATATATTTGGAATAAATATATAGCTTAAAGATTCTACGGTATTAGGCTATGCTGATAACGATTCCTTCGAGAAGCGGAAATTTTGTGTGTCTTCTAAGAAATCGCAAACACAAAAATGTGTTAAAATCTTTTTGGACATGGGAATCGGTGCACATCTGGACTGCACTGAAAAACATTGGTAAACACACAATTGGAACACTTGTTTTCAGAGATGTCAACTTGGCAACAATAACGAATAAAAGTTATGATAATCATTACCATTTCCACCTTATTTATTGAATGACCAGAATTGTAACCCTTTGCAGCAGCTACTCAAAGAATATTGTTAATATACGAATAAAAAAAAATTAAAGAAATTTCTGATCACAAAATCATTTCCGTATATTCGCAAATTCAAAAGAGAATTGACGAATTACTTTCTCTATTATTGTTATTTAAATTTGAATACGTCTGCGGATATCAATGACAGTGCAAATTGTATTCAGTTTAGTTTAGTTCAGTGCAAATTGTTGGCGGTTTACCCTCATTTGGCACATTAATTAAGAGCTTGTCATTTGGCAAGTCGGTCGCATTGTGAGCTAAGCTACTTGCCAGCAACAACGACAGCAGCAACATGGGACAAGACAGCGAAACAATTTCCTGTGGGACAAGATGGTATTACAAATATTGCGCATACGCAGCGTGGCCTTCATCGCAACAAAACAAAAGTTGCAAAATACGCAACATTTCGCACTCGCTGCGAATTCTTGAATGTGACACAAACTGTGCCAAAAACTGACAGCTTACAAATGTGTGTGTGTCTCTCTGTGTGTGTGTGTGTATGTAGTGTATATTTGCTAACTGCGCCTTAGCCATTTTGTCTAGCATTTTACTGGCGCCGTTTAGGTTTTCATATCGCATAGCAATATTATATATTTATATATATATATATATATAAATATAAATTAGTGTCTTTTGCACTGTGTCACTAATGTGACGTCACATTTGTGCAAAATGTAATGAAAAAGGTCACCAAAGTGCATCCATTTGAACTAACATTTAAATATTTATTTAGCTTTTAGCTGAACATTAGTAAAAGTTTTCAGCCACATTGATTACTTTCATTTGTCCAACACAGTTGTTATTCATTTAAGAATACTTTTCCCAATTTTATCGAACTGATTAAATATCCCTTGAAATATCCATATTGAGCCAATAATTTAGATGACAAAAGATTCAGATCTGCTTAATTTATTCAATTAAACCCAACAAGAATAGTTTCAATATATATGAATATTTTTAATCTCATGCTGAAATCGAACAGAAAGATAGAAAAACAGAGAGAGAGAGAGAGAAAGAGAAAGAGTTAAGCCACAAGTGGATGCAGGCTCAATGGATGCATATATTTTTGCCGTTATATTTATGTGACGCACTTCAACCACAATTCATGCCATAAAAACCGTTTTTCTTTACACTTATTGCGTTTTGATTTTCTTTACAACACCCTCAACGCATTCAGACTACGTAGAAGGGGTATATTGAAATTGTGCAAGAGCATGCGACGCGCAGCAAGAAGCAATTTATGCACACAAATAGATTCGATTGTTTTCCATATACATGGAATACAATCGAATCGATTAAAATGATTTTATACGATACGCAGAGCAAATTAATTTAATTTTGTCAATAATATCCAATTATTTTTTAAAAACCTATTTCCCATTTAATATATTTTTCGTTTTACAATAAGAAAAAAGCCAGTGCAAAATGTTTAAAATCGCCATAAAAAATAGAAAATTGTTTCTGTTTTTAAATGTAGTTTTAAATATACAAAAAAATAACATAAAATTTAAAAAGCTTTTATTATATTTTGCACAAATATATAACTAAATAATTAAATTTCTGTATATACATAATTAATTTCTAAAAAGTAGAAAAATATATATATTATTTAATTGTAACGATATTAATACAAAATCAAAATAAAATAGGAAATATAAAAAAACTAATATAAAAGTTCTGTGGATATCTTTTTTTTTATATCGATTATATAATAAGAATTTACATCAGGTGCATTCTTTAGGGTATCTGGAAGTAGTGCTCTCTCAATTCGTGTTTGGGCATCTGGTTTGCGGTTGCGTTTTTGTTGCTTTTATTGTTATTAATATTTCATTTCCCATTTCGCAAAAGACGGTTCCAATGGGAGAGGGGGGGTGGGGGGGGCTGGGTAAGGCTGTCGTTTTATTTGAAAATTTGCATATACAAATTCATGGCATGCGTAGATTGTATGGATATATGTTGAGGTTTTTTCATTTGCTTTAACATTGCATAGTTTCGGGCGTTTTATAATATTAAGAAATAAATTTCAAGGTCAGACATCACATGCCAGCTGCCAGTTGCCAGTTGCCGGCTTTTGTTGTTGTTGTTGCTTTTGCTGTTGTGGCTCGTTTGGCAGCACGCAAAGGCAAAAAGGACATCTCCCAGCTGGCCCATTTGGGCAACCTTTTCAGATTCCTGTTTGTCACGACTGTAATGCCAACTACTTAATTGCCTTGTTAAATTTCAGATGTGCCAGCTGTGTGCTGTTAGCTTGCAACATTTAGTGCAACATTTCATATCAATTGTTAATGGCTGACAAAACCCATTTCACTTAATCATAAGACAAGCCATGTTCTGAAAAATAATTGTGGCCAACTAATAACAGAACAATGACAACATTATTTTCACATAAATGATTGTTTTTTTTTTTGGACTAGGAGTAAATGTTTTGTGAATCTTTCAATCAAATATTTTAACGTAGTTTTCTCAATGGAACTTGGAATAAACAACGTTTTTGTCTAATCTTTCATTTTAGTTTTATTTTTTTTTTATAATTATTGATCTGATCGGGCTTCCCCCAGATTTATAGTTGACTAGCTAAATTAAAACTAACCGTCAAATTAAACACAATAAAATCCTGTAAAACTAATGCAAATTTTTATATGCTAGCACTTTGGCAATATTAAATCTGATGGTTAAATTATAAATAATACTTGTTCATAGCGTTAAAGTTGGATGTGCAAGTATTTCATGGTTTAAAGGTAAATTTCTTTAATTAAGTTTTATATCAGCTTCACGTCAGCTGGCATTAAGGCCAAAAGGTAAGGTATTATTTTTGGCCCTTTGCTGGTGTTTTTGGGCGCTGGCAGTGGCGCCACCTGCTGGGCGTTGCCTTCGTTTTATTTGAATTGAAATATGTATGGGGCATATGGGCGGCTGGGGAGCCTAAGAGCAGAGCTCATTTTGTGCGACAAGCGTTGCCAGCAAATCGATCCGGCAGCCAGCCTAAGCAGCCATAAAGTAAGAGCCAACAAAAGGGCCAGTTTAAGCCGTGCTGCGACGCCCCGTTAGAAGCGCTCGCTAACCGGAACCTGTTTGAGGCAGCACTGTGCGGCACCAAAGTAAGTTTGTCCTTTTTTTTTTTTGTGTTTTGTATTTTTATTTTTGGGTTGTTCTCTTTTTATTTGCTGTGCTTCAAGTGTCACTTTAGATTGTGTACGCCGGGTGACACGTGGCAACTTAAATTGATATGCCGCCGGTATTGCTGTACATGTCTTTTAGGCTCGACAGCGGTCTGGGGGCAACTTGGACAGCGTACCACCTCAGGCGACACTTAGTGGCACTGAGAAATGTCACCTGCGAATATCGAATGAACAGTCGAACTGCAGTCGAAAGGATTTGCTATTTGCTATTTGCTGTCGCATGCATTTCAACAAGCAGTCGACAACAGAGCCATAAATTTGCCTAAATGCTGATTACACCTGGCCAAAAAGATATGTGGTAAAAAAATAGATATATATATATGCAGTAGAATGGGATTTTGGGCGCCAGCAGCTGCTATTCGTTTGCGAGTGTGTGTGTGGGGGGGGGGAAGGTTGGGGGTGTAGCTGTTTATTGATTTGCAATGCTTTCATTTTCATTGCATGCCCTGCCATTCATATGCAAATGCCAAATGGGCGTGGGCATGGGCGTGGGCGTGGCCGTGGACAATGTCATATTGTGCCAAGCATATTGCCGAATTGCCAAAGAACTGGCAGCATCGCAATCATAGGGGGACAGACAGAATCCAATGAGCCCAAGCGGCACACAAATTCAATAAGTTGCAAAGACGCAGTGCCGCAAAATTGCTTGCACCGAGAGTCGTTGCCAAGTCAGTTAGCCATTTAGTCAGCCAGTCAGCCGGTCAGTCAGTCAGTCAGTCATTCAGCCAGCTAGCCAGTTGGCCAATTAGACAGCGCCCAAAAGGCTGACAATGCCAAAACGATGACACACATTAAAGCCAGGCCAAATGCAAATGTATGTGTGTGTCTGTGTGTGTGTGTGTGTGTTGCAGGCACTCGCACACACTCTGTTTGTGCAATATTTATGGCACTACAACTGCAAATAAATTATGAAATGCACATCAAATCGCATGCACTCTAAATTTAATATTTGGCTCAAACTTGTTCCCTTTTGCATATGAATAACTTTTCATGTTTTATCCAACTGCATTTTTGTCCTTAAGCTATGAGTTTTTTATATTATTATTACAAAAACATCCTTTCTGTTTAACCATCATTTTTTATTTATTTTCATTTAATATAACTCTAAGCTGTTAATTCATTAAATTACTAATTTTTTAAAGGTAGAATTTAATGATCTTTTGCCAGTTTAATTTTAAATACATATAAAAAAAAAGTGTTATTTAACTAAGAAAATATATAAGAATTTTAATATACAAAAACTCAAATTATATAAATATAAATATCAATATATGTGAATAAAAATACGAATTTAATTATGATTGTAAGTTATAAGTTATTATATCTCAAATAATATTATTGAACATATTATAAAATACTGCCCAATACAGCTCCTCATCTTTCTCCAATTTCAATCCAATTCTGAGCTTTATATTAACTAATCAAATAAAAATAAAAAATATTATATATATTAAAATCTTAAATTAACACACTCAATATTAAATATTCAAGAGATAGCTTAAAGAATAGAATAAAAGTTAACTGCCAATAAAAAAAAATAAATTATCGATTAACTCTGAAGCCAGCTGTTAACTATATATATATAGTAAATCTATATAAATAAGATACAGTAACTTAACTATATCTTATCCGATCAAAAATATGCACAAGAATATTATGTCTTAATAAGAAGTCTCTGCCTTTAAAATTGTTGCAGTATGTGCTGTAGAAATTTATCGATATTCGATAAACGGAGGCAGTTCTCGATAAATTAGAGCAAACTTAACTCTTATTATTTTTTTTAACTTCTATGGTTCTATGGTTCTGAGTTCAGACAAACCGACGGACATGGCCATATCGACTCGATTGTAGATCCTGATTAAGAATATATATATACCTTATGGGGTCTGAGATGCTTTCTTGTGCCTGTGTAAAATCATTATTTCATTTTTGTAGTGTATATAAATAAAGTTTTATTAAAATTATTAGTTTTATATGATTAAGTCCCCAAGTAAATAAAATGCCATTTATAGGCATTGGTATATTTTATGATATATATTCTCGACTTATTCAAATTGCAATTTATGATGAGAATCTGCACTATCTGCACTTTTCTACCTTAAAACGACACCGATTACTTTATGCTACTTTTGGTAGCCACATTAAAGGCAAGTTAGCGCAGTAGTTTAGCTGGCAACGGGCCACCGCATCGGGTTCGTGCCACATAATTGATGCGGCATTAAACGAATGCGGCATTGTGGTACTGAGCAATTGATTGATGGATCAATCGATCATTTAATTAGGGTGCCAGCCAAAGTTCAGACACCAGACCTGTTTGTGAATGACAATTGCGATGCACACATTGTCGGCCTGACCTCGGCGGAGTTGGAAACATCCCAAGGATGCTATCCCTGTTTGACCTTACCAAATCGAAAAGCAACGTCTGCTTTGGGACAGCTTCATGTGATTTTTAATTCCCCTCTTGGTATTTTCATTTCATTGAAACGTTTATTCCATTGAAACTGACGTCTCCAGTCCAATTCTGGATCAGCTACAATTTCAGTTTAAAATTTATCTTGAAGTAACATAAAATCCATCTTTTTGCTTAATAAGCTTGGAATACCGAAAGCAACCGTATCGAAACACAGTTTTATATAGCTGTCATAGCAAAAATCGGTCGAAAAAGTGGCTAATATACTTAAATATCTTGGCCAAAAAATAATTTAAGACGGTGAAACTTTTTTTAATATCCGGAAATAAATTTGTAAGAAATTACTTTAAGTAGCGAATTTTAAATCTGTGGGATCGAAAAATATTTATTTAAAATTTATTTAAGGCATAAGAAAATACAACAATATTTCAAGTACTAAATTTAATATTAATTACAAAAATATCTGAACAAAATTGCCAATTTTCTAATTCCAACACAGAATTCTTTCTATCATTTAACGTCAACATTTTTAATAATTTGGTAATTATAAGTCAAGCAGAAGACTTTTTCGATATGTGTCGATATTTGCAAAATATGAAAGCTATCAAAAAAATAAAATAAAATAAAATAAAATAAAAATTTTATTTCAAATTTGAAGTCTGTAGTTTTGAAAACACATTAATATAGAAATCAAACACACAAACATGGCTAATTTTTTAGCACAAGCGAATGAGTGGAAAATAGAAGGGCGATAGAGAGGGGGGGAGAGTAGGTAGTTGAGGCAGTGAGTGGAATATTGAAGCAATTGCAATTGTCTAGCAAGTTTCGTGCCAGGCCAGCTGGAATCAGGTCTGAAACTGAGGCAAAGCATTTGTGTCGATGCCAAAAAAATGACGAAAATTGCACAAATGCACATAAGGCGAAAAAAAAAAATAACGAGTGGTTGGTGTGTCAGGGGGTGGGTGGTGTGGTGTAGTGTTGGCATCGCAAATGTGTGTTGCATACGCATAGGCGCCGCAGCGAAACTTTTGCATTTGCTTGAGCATTTTGTGGCAGGCAATTTATCACTGCGACCCGTTGCACTTAATGGCCACAGCACTGACTTTGTTATGGTCCTTGCAACCTTACATCATAATGCATTTGGAAAGCAAAAACCTACAACAACAACAACAACAAAAGCAACCATCTAATAAAAGTTGTTTTTGTTATTTTTTTTTCCCATTTTTTTGGTAATGAGCAGCAGTTTTCCCCAAATGGTATTCGTAACCCTTTTGTCAACTTTAGTTTTTTATACATTTTCCATTTGCTTTTCTTCTATTTTATTAAAGCTATACAAAAAACACACACACACACAGAGCTTGGCAGAGCTTGGCTAGATTATATATATATATATATCTTGTGGGTGTGGCAGTGTGTGTGTGTGTGTGTGGAACGGGCTGGTGTGCTGACTGGCTGGAGGAGCGCATGCATGGCAGGAGACCACGCTTAACGGCTTGTTGGCCACTTTACGCCGTTGTACTCACGACAACGCTAAAAAGGCAGACGGTAAAAAACATGCAGCAGCACCAGCAACAACAACAACAACATATATATATATACATATAGACATATATATGCTTGGCAGGCACTTAAAAAATGAAATAAAAAAAAAAGTGAAAAACTATTATAAAAAAGGATAAATAAAAATAATTACAACGAAAAAAAAATGAATTTTGCGGCACGGCAACGAAAAATCAAAGAACATTAATGTGAGGTAAAAAACGAGGGATATTTTTTTACCTATTTTCACATGTTGTTGTTGTTGTTGTTGCATGCAAGGCGTGCCATTAAATATACATATATATATATGATTGCAATGCGCCACCGACTGGCCAAGTGCACTACAACAATATTAAAGCAACTGGAACAACAACACCTGCAACGGCAACAGCAACAGCAACAACAACAACAACAGCAACATTAAGCGCACACACTGCGTATACGTAATATGGTTGGCGCTGGTTTATATGCAATTTATATGCAATTAGAAGTTGTCGAGACTTGAAGACTGATGGCATTTGGATGGTGAAGGTTTCCACTTTCACATTTAATTGAGCAGCTAACCAATCTTGACCACGTTTTCAGTGCACCATAATTCGATCGATTCATTCAAATGCAATTCACATCAACCACAATCGACAATTCAATACAAATAAAGGCGATGCAATTAATTAACTTGTTACCCAAGCAAAATGCAACAATAAAACCCCAATCCTAAGTCAAGTATTTTATTATATTTGTAAACGATTTTTTATTCAACTGAAATTTGTACAGACAATCAATTTTATCAATAGAAAGATATTTCTATAAAAAAGTCTAATTTATATAGAATTTTAAACTTACTTATTTAACATATCTTCTACACTTCTTTTACATATTTTCAATGGACTCAATAAGTAATGATAAAAATTTGGAAATTTAAAATTATGATAAAAATGAAATAAATCTATCGATTATTGCTAAGAGAGCTATTTGATATAGTAGTCCGAAATTTATGAGGGCTTATTTTGCATAAAAACTCGCGATGCTGTTCAATATATATATATATTTCTTGTGTTGCCGAAAATCGGTATAATTTTTAAAGCTGAACTCAGCCAATTTGAGTTATTTCGGCCCACAATCTTAAGTCTTACGTTGACAAAGTGATTGCTTCCGGCAAATTCAATTTTTATATATGCTGATAAAGCCAATTAATTTGAAATTATTAATTTGCGCATTTCATTTCCTCATCTCAAGCAGAACAGAATTGGCGTTTTGTCAAAAGCCATCAATCGATTTGATGCACAGCCTCAGCGCCTCAGCTTCTCTGTCTGCCACTCATCACTTGGCACTCAATCATTTCAACAGTCATGCAGCAAATTGCGTAAGATTTCAGCAAACAAATAAAAAACTGGCATCCAAACCACCTTCGAACTGCAGCAGACAACTAACAGATGATTTATCCCATGCTGTCACCACCACAAACCAACCCCTACCCCCACACCCCCTCACAACCCATTTGGTGCTACTCTATTACATGTTTATCATGGGCATGCGGGGATTGAGCAATCGTCATGGCTTGATCTCAGACTCAGTCCTTATAGCATAAGACCATGTCGTCATCGTCATCATTACCACCACCACCACCGCCGCCCCACAGCTGTTTTGCCGGTTGTTGGTAAAAGCTTTGGCCATATGATTTGTTGTTGCTTTATGATGTAAAAGCTCTTCCAGCGCTTCCAGCGCCTGGATATTGGCACGTGACAAACGGTTTTTATTGCTGGAACGACAAACGAAAGCTTTCGAAACGGACACGCAGTATTGCAGCAAAGCTCACAGCCCAGCCCAAGCTGGCGCTACAGAACGAAAAAGGGGGAAAGGGAGTGATGGAGCAGAAGAAGCAGCTCGTAAAAACAGAACAAAACAATTTAAGCTTTAACACTTTTTTACCGTTAAGCTATCTCATCAAATTATGAATACACTTCGCTTAATGCTTGATGCTTGATGTCGTTTCAAGCACCCCATAAAAAAAAATGGAAAGAATTAAAATGAAAAATGAAAGAATTCATCGAAATTAAGTTAAATTAAGCTTGAATATTTGCATAAAAGTGACGAAACAGCTGAGACCATAACGATAAGAATTTTGAATGAATTATAAGTAAAATGTCGCTTTTAATGTTGATTATTAATTCCAAATACTGAAACACTATTATTTTTATTTGATTTTTTACATAACCTGAAATAAATTAGTTTAATCATCTGGTTTCTCTGCTGTTTTAGATTAAACAAGCTTCTATTTTAAATTCACTTATAACATTTTTATTATTTTTAAAAGCGTTGATTATTATTCATTTTATTTAATGTGTTTCGCAGTTTATAAGCCATTTTCTTTTTTAATGGCTAAAGTATTAACATAAATTTGGGACAGTTTCAATCATAAAGCAATATTTTTCTAGCCAAGCCAAACTGAGCGATGCCTTTCCCGTCTTTAAATTACTATTCCACTTGGCATTTTGTCGTCATGGAGACGGACCGGGGGACAGCACGGAGTGTTTGCCGTTCAGGACCCGTTTTAGCAGCCAAAACAGTTGACACTTTTGAACGAGGCGCTAAGCAGTCGACGAAATCCGCTTAAATACCACTTCCGCTTGGCCAATGTCAGCTGAAAAGAGCTGAAATCGTTGCACTTACACATATTCGACTATGTTATACTCTGATATTAGTTGAAAAGAGCTGAAAATAACTCTGTTTTTGAAGTCAGCCTTTAATAATTATATTTAAGTAATCTCCAATCTTAATTTAATATACACAGAGATAAATAATATATAATAATATTTGAAATTGCAAAATATTTTTATTCTTAATGTATAACATTTTTACGTTTATATTTTCAGGTTTTACTGAATGTTTCCATTCGTTTTACTTATTAAAATAGGCATTCGAATTTTAGGATTTCATATATACAAATATATATATATAGTTTATATTCAAAATTTAATTATTTCAGAATTTGGTATAAAATCTTTATTAACAAATAAGTGTTTTGCTTAACTACTTTTTACATAATTATTAGAATTTTATTTCTTAATATCATCTATATTATTCTATAAAAAAAACAATAAAGTTTTATTTACGTTTATTTGGAAGATATTTCTAAAAACCAGGTAAATTTGCATTTATAGGTAATTTTCAAAATTTCACACCAATTTCGATTTTGGTCAAAATGTATATTTTTTTTTTGAGATATTAAAAGTGTCGTCGATCTGCAAGGTATGCCAGATTTATATCAGCTATTTGAATTCTTCCATTAAATATATAAGTTGACGCCATATCGACTTAAGAACATTCATTCTAACCTGATAGTAGAGTATAAAAATGTGGCAGAGTATTTTTGTGCGGTTTAGCTGGCTATTCAAAGCAATTGCCCACCACCAACGGCCAGGGTGGTGGCGCCCCAATGCAGCCGCAAGGCAACGGTAGGCAATGACATTTAAATGGGAGACCGTTGCACACAGCTCAGCGATTCTTGCAGTCATACAAGTAAGTATTTCTCACACACAGACACACACACACACAGACACACAGTGGTTGAGAACCGCTTAAACTTGCACATCTTTTGTTCGGCTTTCATTTACCGCCCCCGGGACTCAACTGCAATGCAGTTGCAATATTTTCATTGGCGAGCACTGTCCAAATATATTTTGCAGCACAATTGACCGGATTTCAATTGCTTAGCCCCAGCTGCTTGTGGCACTGTTGCCACCCGTGTGAGTGCCGCATTAAGGCTTTAATATCAACACTTGACACCCGGTGTGTGGGTTTATGTTCTCTATATATGAGTGTGTGTGTATGTCCTCGATATCCTTAGTCCTTGCCACGTGGTCGCTTTGAAATTTCGGTCTTATTTTTTTAGCCATGTTAGTTGGGTGCTGCACAATTGCAATTCTAGTAATATACATGGCTGCCCCGAAACTATTATAAGAAACAAAAATGCTTGCCTTAAATATAATACGAAAAAAAAGTATATATTTTCGATGGTTAAGAAATCTTTTCCTAAAAGTATAAATGCAAACTCGCATAAATTAATTTAATTATTAGTTTAAATTAGTTAAATTTCAAGGAACTGCGTGCTAAGATTGATAGGAAAATTGAGTTTTTTCTTTTGAGTTTTCATAGGGAAAGCCTACATCTTCCGCCAGCTAAGATGCAGAAGAAAATTTCTATTGAGTTTTCTTGGCATGCGGGAAAGCGCATATCTTGCGCAATTTTAGAACTGGAGTTACCAATCTTGAAAAGGCACATTAAAGTTTACTCAGATCAATGATTCTCTTTCTCTCTCTCTCTATCTATATTCAGCAACTGTGTAATTTATTTGACCGGCATTGCCCGCCCGCCCACACGTACTTTATGCTAATCAGCGCCTCTTAGCTTATTCAAGCGGCTAACATTGGATTTCAGGTTTGGCTGGATGCGTTGCATGCAACGCAAGCCGCCACACGAGTAGTTTTCACTTTGCGGTGTAAGTTTTGTATTCAGCGTTGCTTGGTTATGCTCTTATTGTTCTTGCCTGTTGTGGCAGAAACGGGAAATTCTAAATACGATAGTAGCAGCAAAAGCAAACATAATACACAATAATAAACACAAACAGCAACAACAAAAACAACAACAACAACAATGGCAACTATAAACCAGACTTTTCTCAGAGGCGGCAAGTGCAAGTGTATACCAAATACATACAAATGTCTGAGTGTGTGTGTGTGTGTGTCTGTCTGTCAGTAGTGGTGAATCCCAGTCTGGCTGACAGCTGTGTCGCTTTATGCCCCATTATGTTCGCCTGGCAAAACTGGAGCATTTATTGTACCAACAAAAAACGCATTACATGCGAGACGGACAAAACGAGCGAATCAAATTCTTCAGCGTTCTTTGCTTTTCTTTTCTTTCCCTCTATTATTCCCGCCCGCCAATGATAGCCGACAATGTTTTACCCTGTAACTTGTTCCACTTGCATATTAAACATATTTAAATGAGCCTAATTAGCAACTTGTAATAATTACTTTTTACATATTTATTACAATTGCTTGTACAAATGGTTCTCCAACATTAATTAACAAAAAGTGTATTATTAATGTAAAAACCATTGCTGTAATAAACCCTTTTTTTATATCTAAGTCATACAATCAGCTTATCATATATTTTACAACAACAGATATGTTGAAAAGACTATTAAAACGATTCAGAAACACAGCAAAGAAAAGACTTATTCTACAAATACAAATTTAAATATTTTGAATCCAACTGTGTTTCATTACGTCTTTTATTTTTGTCAAAATCTTATTAAAATAACGCTTATTGAGTACAACTAGCAGAAGAACCAATATAATTTTCATCAGATTTCATAACAAGAACAACACATGCTGAAAGGTTGAAATGCTCTCAATCATAAGCGTAGCGCATGTTCAGCCAAATAAGCAGCTAAAAGAAGGGAAAAGCTTAGCTAATTCAGCAACCAATGGAATGACAAAAAGCTTAACCGCAGTCACAGTCACAACTATTGCCATTCTTGTTTAACACGCTACACTTGCCGTACACACTCTGTAATACGTATACATGTGTGTATGTATAATATTATTACAATCGGTATATGAGATACAATAGTATTGCTTGCCTTATATACACCACGCGGCAAACAAAGCATGTAAACGTGTGTGCGAGAGAGGGAAACAAAGAGAAACAGAAAGATTGATGATGTGGGGAAAAACACTATTTAGGTCGTCGCTATGCTGGAGCTTTCTGTTCGCCTGCTGACGCATCTAGGGCAAGTTCCTAGAATGTTTATTCCAATAAGCCACCATGGCCATGTAGCATCGCGAAAATTACAAAAATTTATGTCAGGCGAAATTCATAGAATTCACACGAACTTATTAGGCGCCCAGACACAATTAGCACGCTAATGCACACAATCGTCGGCCGACGAACTTGGCCGCCTCGGCGGCGGCCTCCAACATGTTTGTGACGGCGCCCGCATTTGTCGCATTTAAATATCGCGTCATGCGCGTCGCAAATTCATCAGGCGGCCAGACAAGAAAGAAAACAGGCCAGGATGCCCAATCACATATGACCGCGGGCTTCACATATGTACACACACATACATACATGTTTATGTACGGCCAATGCCAATAGAACAAGCTCCATACAAACTCGCATGCAATCGCTTTTAACACTTTCGTTTTCTTGTTCGAACCAAACGCTGGCCGCTAAATAGGCGCACAGCAGCCAACAGCAGCGCGTTGCCAAGCGACAAAACCACGCCCCTTCCCCCACTAGCATAGCTATATAAAAGCATTTAATTACACACATACGAATATAGGCACAACAGAATTATGCAGACAGTGATGCAAACAGTCATAGTGTCAGAGAGAGAGAAGAAATATAGACGGCAAGAGAACGCTAACCAAACTGAATGAGAGCGCATAGATTTGTCTCACTCTTAATTTAAATATGTGCACATACATATATATATACTGTTATACATATGCATGGGTGTGTGTATGTCTCTGTCTGGCACGCTACGCACGCAAGCTTTTACTTTATACATAGCTTTAGTTGGCAATTTATGCATTTGCATTACATATGCTTTAGCACTCGTGCACATAAATGTGCGCCAACGCAAATAGCAATGTGTTTGTATAAAAAACAGTTTTTGTGCACAGGCGCACAGTGTGAAACAAGCAGCAACAAACAGAAAATCGGTTTTTATTTTTTTTTGCTTTTCGTTCATTTGCCATCACTTTCTTACACACGCGTATTGCGTATAGCTTTTGTGTTTGTTGCTTTAGCTGGCAAACCCCGCCGCTGACGCCGTCAGTCAGCAACATACAACAATATACGTATGCATGTGTGTGTATGTGTGTGTGTGCTTTTGTGCCCTGCTGGTTGAAGTTGCAAGTTTGTTTGGGGAAGCAGCAACAGCAGTACCAGCAGCTGCTACACAAGTTTGCTGTGCGCCTGTTCGAAAATCGACTTACTGAAGGCCCCTGAAATCGTGTAAGCACGCGATAAATGACGAACATCGATCAGAGTCAGCCGAAGGAGAAACTACTTTACCACTGGCTGATTCTGTTGCTGTTGCTGCTGCTGCTGTTGCTGTTGCTGCCACTGACTTGAATTTTGTTGCGCATAGAGTGCGATGCACATGTTGTTAACTCATTAAATGCGATTTCCTAATTAATGCCACTAATGGGGCACAGCGCAATGTAGAAAGCAGCCCATCACCAGAGCACCACAGCCCCTTCCAAACCTACCCCTTACTTTCGTTGTGTTAGCCACGCAAGCCGAGCCCAGCCAAGCCAATTAGTGAGAAATGTTGTTTCCACCGACCTTACCCCTACCACACCACTCAATCGCATTGGCCACCCTCACTTCATTAGCTGCACCCATTTCGACCTACACTTTTTCCAACGCATCTTCTTCTATCCTATTACGCTGGCATCGTCTTAATTAAAAAGCTGACAAACTTCCCCAACGCCATTCAGCGTAGAATTTTTAATTGCTTAATTGGAATTCCATAGCACACACATTGTAAGCGTCTTGTCGAATACGCCTCCTGTGTGTGCTGCTGCTGTGTGTGTGTGTGTGAGTGTCTGTGAGTGTGTGTCCTTGGAGCATACTTCCCCGCCCAGTCATTGGTGGGCATTGGCCAGGGCCTGCCTTTATAGCTGGCTCGCTTGCTGGCGCTTCCCCTCTACTCGCACGCCGGCCGGCTTCCGTTGCCCGCTCTCGATTCAGCCGCGTATCCGGGCTCTGAAGACACTTTGGAAGCACACACCACGCCTAGATACGCCTCAAACTCAGCCAGTGTATCAGGCGAGCAGCATGCAACAGGATAATGGGGCAGGATACGCGGTCTTTTTAAGCTGGATGCTGCGATTGATTATGTGTACAGCTCTCTCTCTTTCTCTATCTCTTTCTCACTCTCTCTCTCTCTATCTCTCGCTTTCTCTATCACTCACTTTCTATCTCTTTCAAATACGTGTCCTTGCTGAGCTGCAGCTTTAAAGCTCAGCTATATTCGACTAAGCCATGATATTTCCCGTAAGTTGCAAAGCTTTCGAAATGACATTAAAAACGCTTTTTCAATATTCTCGTTGACGTTTCTTGAACTGAAAGCCATTAATATCAAAAATTAAGCATAATTAAACAGCAGATCTAATTTAACAATAATTAAATTTAATGGCAGTCGAACGAAATCAATTGCCAATAATATAATCTGATAACAGTCGCCGGGTAAAGACAAGAAAATTTGTTCCTTGATGGGGGATTCCTAGTAATCCCCCTAAAAAATCAGTAACAAAGAGTCGAAAGATAAGTTTACATTTGAGGGATCGAGGGACCTTTATAAAGAATATTCACTCAATAGTTATATTTTATTTTTATATGACGAAAATGTTGTGAAATAAAAGTGGAAAAAAGCTAAGAAATCAAAATCAATCAATTCCAACTTCGAACCAAAATTTGGATGTTTGTAAAAATATACAAAAGGATTTCAAAGTGACATTTTAATTATTTTGAAGCGCATTTCTTCCCTTATATTTTGATATTTAAACTATATAATAATATAGTTTATATAGATATACTATATTATATAATTGATGTTACATTTGTTTCCGACGCCGACCGATTATTTGGGAAAACTATGTGTTATAGAGTATCGAAACTGAATATTCTTTGTTTAAATATTCGAAGTTTAATTATTTCCAAGACAAGACCGTCAAGTATCCAAGTCCTTAAAGTTATGACTTACCTGAGAATTGAAAGCGAAAACAGTCTCTATTTTCGCTTAAAATAATTTTCAAAATCCGTTCAGTTTTGACGAGATATAACAGGAAAATTTTTTGTTCGTTTTTATTTGCGAAAATCTAAAGTAAAACAATATTTAAATTTTCGTTAAGTTTTTGTGTATTTTATTTGCCACAACTTGTATTTACTGTATATTTATTGTATAATGTATAATATTTAAATATTTTGCGTTATCTGATTAATAATTTAGTTGTATGTATAATATGTATATGTGTATATAAATTTAATTAACATTAATTCATTTAATATATATACTAATACAATTCATGCCTTTTCTGCGTTGACATAGAAATTGAAATCTTTAAATTCCCCACCATTTAAATCATACTGAAAATTTTAGAAACGCATTTTTTTCCTCAGTCACTGGTCGCATTTAAAAATTCATGTATTTATCGATTTTAGACGTAATTTGCCAATTTTGGGAGACAATGGATTATTATTTAATACATGTATATAAATAAATAGCTTTAATACTTCACACAAATACTCGAGTGTCTTCAATCCATCCTGCATCCTGCATCCTGCATCCTGCAGCTGCAGTCTTGCAAAAATCCACTTATCTCATTATAAACTGTGTAAATTTTGGTTTATTTTTTTAAGTTTTTGATATATAAAATTTCAGTTGACAGAATTAAAGCGTTTCATGACGGGGATTACAGGTATGCTGGAATGGGATGATCTTGGTTCAATGGCAAACGCTGAACACCGTTTTAGTCTTTGGCACATTCCTCCTTCATAACCAAAAAAAAAAAAACCCATGGGTTTTGGCCAAATGTATCGCTCACAATCAATAACTGATATGTACTAAGTTGGATGATGTTTGGATGCACATTATGTGGAATTTGAAAGTATGACAGCGAAGCTAGAAAGAACTCAATTCACAGATTGTACAGATTAGCAGCAATAAGCAGGAATCGTTATCAATCAAACCCAAGATGCAACCGGTTCGGATCGGGTAGAGGGGGGGGGGTTACTAAAGAGGTTAATATGAGTAGTAGCTAAACTGCAGCAAATTCTAAATTTTGTGCATACACGCAAAAAACGCTAAAACGGTTAAGCTATATAATTAATAATTGGTAAATAGTTTCATTAAATTGGTAACAACGTGTATAATTTTTTTTTGTCTTTTAATATTTGATTACAATTTGCGGCTAAAACAATTTTCCTGATTTTCGTTTAATTTTTTTTTTAAAGGGTAATATTTTTCTATCATTTTTGTCCTTTAATATTTAAAGATTGTTCTCTGATTTTATTTATAACTAATTTATCAACAATCAGCTACAATTCAACGATGGCTAATTGTTAATTAAGATTTTTTTAAATTACGTTTTATTTAAATCGTATTTAATAACCAATTATTATGGCTTTTGTGTCATTTAACGTAAGGCCGCTTGGGGCAACTGCTATAAAATGGTTCTACTTGATAAAAAAAAAAAAAATTTGTAAAAATCGTGATTGCTACAAGCTTAGAGCCAGAAAGAGATAGACTAATTGAGCGAAAGAGCAAGAGAGAGGGATGCATGTATATAGAATATACAATTAGTGGAAGTAAATATATTTTATTTGTTTGTTTATATTTGAATATATTTTTTATTAGTAATTCTCTCCCGTTTTTATTTTTTTTAGTCATTAGTTTGGAATGCATTCTTAACTAGATTAAGAGGCAATTATGGATTTCGGCTAAGATTTGTCGCTCAATGGCAAAATTAGACCCTACAAAATGTGTTTATTTTTTTGATAATTTAAGATTGTTTAGTTAAGGTTAGTTTCGAACAGAACAAGTTCCAAAAATACTCTACTTTGGAAGAAAATGTGTGTGTGTGTGGCAAATATTGAATTGGCATTTAAAAACTTTCTACAATTCCTGGGTATTTTCAAAATATATATATATATAAATATATTTATATATATATAAATATATATGATTTCTAATCGGTTAAGTGTATTCGCAACTCACTCATTTGCCTACAGAATTTTTTTTAAAATTAGGGCATACATTTTGTTCTTTGGAACATTGCATATGTATAGGGTATGTAAGTATGTCTATATGGGTAGGTAAGTAGCTAGGTAAATGTATATGTATGTGTATGTATGGATATATATGTATGTGATCCGGTTTCGAATGGAATCCGTAACCCATTTGCCTATAGTTCCTTGCATTTGGTCAGATATTAGTTTAGTTAGTACACATAAACATTGGCATCAATTAATTGAAGCGGATAATAATAAAAATAAATAATATATTAAAGTATTACGTAAAAAAGATATAACAACTTATGATTAGGAGGGCACAGCAATCAAATATGTTAATTATATACAGTAAATAAGAAATTGGTAAATACTTAACGAGCATATAAAACATAGCAAAGAGCAGACAAGGACTAAAAATAAATAAACAAACAAAAAATAGATATATATAATAAAATAATAATACATAAACAAAATCGAAACCACAATTAAGAAAATTTGAATGCACTTGACGCTTAGGCTAAAAAGGCATTTACTTCGGCTCGGTGCCGCTGCCGGGCGTGGCCGAGAGGGCCATCTTGGAGAGCGTGGCCAAGGAACGTTTCGGGAATGTGTTGGTGCCATCCGATGGATCCGAGAACAGCTTGCGGAAGCTGCAACACACACAAAGTCTCAACGATGCAATTAATGCTCAAAATTATAATAAATTAAAATCTTCACAACAAAAACTTACAATTTGCGTATGCCAGACTCGGAGCTCTTCTTCCAGGGCGCATCATCAGGCTCATATGGCAACGGTCCCTGCACGGGCGCATCGTCTCCAGGTGGCCTTACATTGAAGAGAATACGTTTAATTAATTTTAGGACATTTGCTTATTAACTTATATATATATATATATATATATAATGTGACAAGTTTAAAGTTGAAATAATAAATAAAAACGTTCGATTAATAAAAAATTAATAAACCTCGACTGGGACATAAAGTTTTTACTAACTGCAGTGCAAAAACCAGGTTATTTGTAAATATTATTATTAATTTTACGATTGTTCTTCATTGATCTATTGTTTCCCCGTTCCTGTGGATGGGTTTATTGTAATTAGTTCCCCTAATAAGGATTTGCTTGGCATAAATTAGTAAAATAAAAAGTTGTGCAAACACACGGATAAACACTATGGCAGCTATAGGATATAGAGGTCCGATTCCGGTAATCCTTACGTATGAACTGTCTGCATTATAGTTGTCTATATCTTTTAGGTTGCATTCAGTTAACTTATTTAATAAAAATACTATTATAGATAAAGATACAGACGGACATACGGACGGATTAACGATTAGCAAGAATATAAATATATATACATATAGATCTATTTATCTCGATCGTCTCCTTCAATGCATAATTATAGTGAGATCTTAAAGGATCTAACAATTTCCGATGCATTGAAAAATACAACTCTCATTTTTGAACAATGGAGCTATGTATGTATACATGTATGTGTATTTGTGTGTATGTATGTGTATGTGTGTCTGTGTATATACGCACGATTCGCCTGCAGCAACATCATCATCGACATCGGCCTCAACACCGTCGTCGGCCTCGTTGTCATCATCATCATCAACATCGTCGTCGCTGTCATCGGAGCTGGATATTTGACGCGTTCGTTTGGCACTGGGTGCTGGCTTCAGCTCGGCCAGCTGCTCATTGAGATTGTCAATGGTGGTGAGCAGCCCGTCACGCTCGCTGATCAGCTCCTTGAGCTCGCGGGTTGTGTAGCGCGGTCGATTTGGATCATTTTGATCATCATCGTAGGACTGCACCAGATCCTCGTTCTCCTTTTCGGCGAGGCCCAAACGCTTGCGCAGCTGATTAATATCACGGCACTGGTCTTGCAGCTGGGCCAAAAAATCGGCACGCTCCTCGCACAGCGTCTTCACCTGTGCCTGCATCAGCTTATGCCGCCGACGCGTATCTCGCTCCGACGCCTTCAGTCGTTCCGCCTGAATGTTGACCTAGACAAACCAAAGACAGAAAAAAGAAAACATTTCAAATACAATTCCATTAATAGCAATGGTTAACTTAAGGATTTACATGCTCCAGCTCGCTGTACTTGTCCTGGAGTTCGCGTTCACGCTGCTTCAGCTCGTCCCGCTGCTTGTAGATCTGCTCCTTGAGGCGCTGCAACACCTGCGTATCGCTAAGTGCGCCGTTCAGCTCATTGTTCGTCATGCTGATGATGCTCTCGGTTAGGCTGGCCCCCAAACCGGAACTTTGTGCGGATGATGATTGCAAATCTTGCGTCTGCTTCACCAGTCGCTTGTTCTCGTCCTGCAGCGAGGAGACCAAATCGACCAGCTCATTTGTCTCGCTCCGCCACTGCTCCTCAATCAGTTCCAGTTCCTTTTCAAAACGCCGCCGAAACTCGGCCTTCTCCAGCTTCTCACTTTCCAGCTGCGCAATTTTCTCGCGCAATTCCTGGATTGTTGTATTTTCACGCTCATTCTTTGTGGCCAGCGCCTCCAGCAGCTCGAGCGTGTTGATAATCTTTGGCATTAAACTGCTTACCGCATCGGTGCCATAGAGATCCATAATCCGTTCATATTCCTTGCCAATATCCGATGCCAGATCGTAGACATCGACAACGCCGATGTCATCGATGGCGTCCAATACCATTTCACCCATTTCATTGATGTGGAAGCCGGGCATCAACTTATCAGCTTACCAGCTCCCGTTGCAATTATATATGTATAACAACCACAACTACAAAAATAATAAATTATATGTGGAGCAACCGCAGCCGCTGCTTTACTTTGTAATGCTATATTAATACACACACACAAAGACACACACTCACACACAGTGGACTTGGTGGATTGTAATTGCTCATTCACTTTTTATTTGTTTGCAACAACTAATTTTGCACAGATGCAAGCAGCATATAATAATAATAATATAAAATATGCGCTAAATATGCAACGAGCACAAATTTGACCTGACTGCTGTTTATTTTATTTTACAGATCTTTCGATGACTGCATACTCGCTGGATGAGTAATAAATAACGCAAAAAAATGAATTTGCAAATCAGCCCCGCCACCTTTCGAAGCGCGTTTCCAGCTGTCCAGCAGAGAGCTATCTATATATATATACCTATACGCAAAACGAACGCTCTCCATGTCTCTCTTTCGCTCTTTCTCATTCTACACATGCGCGCAGCGTTGCTTCTTGAGATGAAGCGATAATTTAAATATAATTACTATGCTTAGCAAACGTTACTCCACACGAGTCACTGTTATCGGTAACTACCGAATCAGAAGTGGGCAGCCTTCAATTTGAGTGCAAGCAACCAGCTATCTGGCAACGCTGTGCAGCGCGCCTAAATTTAAACAGTCGGCTTAGGTGCACTCAAGAAAAGAAATGTTCGCACAAAACGATTAAATAAATTCATTGGATTTTATTCATTTGTTTTCTTTACAAAAATTGTACAAATATTTTGTTTAGGTTTTTGTTTTGTAAATTAAGGTTACATTTAGGCAATATTTTTACACATATGTTGTTGAATATCTTATTACTAGAAGTATGCAAATGCATAACTAAATAGCACTTTTTCATATTTTTATGCTATACTAATAAATAGAGTTATGCAGCGGCGACTAGCAAATTGTTCTCCAAATCTATCTCTATCTATATCTCGTCTTACGTTCTGTACACAATAATAAATGGGATTTTTTTCTTTTTATTTTTTTTTGTTTTTTTTTTTTTTGTTTTTTCTTTTAAGTACAATAAAATTAGCTAGAGTTCTTTGGAGGGTTTTGGGACTGGGGGCGTTGCATTTAAATAGCACATATGTTTGTATGTATATAAAAAGAAATAGACAAGTCTTATGTACATATATATATATATATAAAAAAAAAATACACAAGTTGCGCTTTATGCATAACAATTGAAATTGTTTCTCTCTTCCTCAACACTTTTTCTTAGTTTTTTGTTTTTGTTTTTAAGGACTAGATTAGGAACCATATTTGTACAGTTTTCGTTATTTGTTTGTTTGTTTTGTTTTTCTTGCTACATGACAACTTATTATGTTATGTAAATTAAGGTAAAATGTACAGTGACAAATGAAAATAGTTTTTGGGCCTTTCGTTGCATTTTTTTTTGGTTAACAGCGTTTAAACTTAATCAATAATTGTCAGTATTTGTATATATATATATATTTATATTCTACATTAAAAAAAAATAAGCAGTTAAAACAAAAACATAAATAATTAATAATAGCAGGCGGGGTTTTTAAGCAATAAGTTAATGCTTAAAATTAAATTTTGGCAAGCTGTTCATCAGATGGCAAAAAAAATTTGATTTAGATAAACTAAAAAAAACTAGCATTCAAATTCTTCATAAAACATAAGCAAATATTTCATTTTTTTTTTTTGGTTTGTGTTTCCTGTTTCTTTTTTGGCACAAAAAATTAGGCATAAATAAATAATTGTTATATTAATTAAATATAATAAGTAAATATAATAATAATTGTGTGTAATTGGTACTTTTGTGGTTATCATAATGATGGCAAGATTTAAGAAAAACATAACTTAAACCTACAAAAAAATTATGCAAAATATATAGATCTAAAGTATCGAATAGCTCTTACAAACTACCCGTTTAGCTGCTGCTGTTGCTGCTGCTGCTGTTGCTGCTGTTGCTGTGCGAGTTGCAGGAGCAGCGCTGAGGCAGCTGTCGCTGGCAGCACTGAAATGTGGCGCTTGGCGCGTTTTGCTGGCGTCGGCGCTGGCGACGCCGTTTCCGACGATGGCGGTGACAATCCGCCAACAACGCCCACATCCTTGACCAAGGCATCCTGTGAGTCATAATCCTCCACCACCTCCACACATGGAAGTCTTAATTTCGCTATGCTGATACTTTTCCGATGGACACCCATCACACCCATCACACCCACCACATCATCATCATCATCATCATCATCATCATCATGATCCTCATCATCATCATCGTCGTCGTCATCAAGAGCGTCCTGCTCCTCTTCGTCATCCTCCTCATCAGCATCATCATCATCATCATCAACATCATCTTCATCATCATCGTCAATATCAACGATGGATATAATGTCGCTGCTGATGTTGCTATCGTTATTGTTGTTGTTGTTGCTGTCAACGCTGACATATTCATCAACAAGATCAACAGCAACGTCGTTGATAACGCTGCCATCGATATCAGCATCGGGTACAGGATTGGGGTCGGGATCGGGGTCGGGATCGGGATCAGGATCGGGATCATCATCGTCACCGCCATCGTTCGCTTCGGACTAGCTGCTGCTCGACTGCGTTTGCAATGCGTTCACTGTTGCTGTCGCTGTGCTGCCGCCGGCAGCTGCCACGCCGACAGCGGCCAAACTGCCGCTGCCCGGAAAATGGCAGAGGCATGCCGGATTTGGATAGTGGCCGGGATGCGAGTCAAGCTTCTTGGTCAGCGTCTTCCAATACTCGATCTGTGCATTCAACAACTCAATCTTCCGCTGACGCTCCTCCAAAGCCAGCGACATCATGTAATCATTGTGGCCACGCGGACTGCTGTTGCTCAGATTGTTGAGGATGTTGCTGCTGTTGCTGCTGTTGTTGTTGTTGCTGCTGCTGTTGCTGATATTGTTGGCGTTGTTGTTGCCGTTGATGTTGCTCGTGTTTGTGTTGTGCATGCTTGCAACACCGAGTCCATTGTAGCCATTAAAAGTGTCGCCAGCAATGCTCAAGCAGCCGCTGCTCGGCTGAAGTTGCAAATGCGATTTTTCGCGACCATTGAGCAACAGTTGCACGTTGCCGGCATTGTTGTTGTTGCAGTTGTTGTTGCCGCTGTTGTTGTTGGCGCTATTTGTGACGGCTGCCGCTGCTGCGGCTGCTGCTGCTGCAGCTGCCGCAACCGTTGCCGCCGCTGCTGTTGTTGCTGTTGCTCCTGCTGCTGCCGTTGTCGCTGTGGATGCGTTTGCGGATGTGTTATGTGAACGTGCCATGCGTGGCAGCTGCAACGTTGCATGCCGCGAACTGCCTACACCGCTCGTTGCCGCATTGATGGCCGCCTGCAGCGAGAGCGGCGACGGATGTTGCACGGCGGACAAACCCAAACCGTTAAGCAGCAAATGTTGTTGCATTTGCTCCGGCGTCAGTTGTCCATTGCTGTTGTTGCTGCTGCAGCTGCTGTTGTTGTTATTGTTGTTGCAGCTAATGTTGTTGTTGTTATTGTTATTGTTATTATTATTCGCTGAACCATTTTGCAGCGTCTTGCTAATGCTGGCAAAGGCGCCAACGCGAATGTTGCCCACATTTGATAGCATTATTTCGGCTTTTGGGGCGCCACCGGACAAATAGCTGCCCGTCGATGAGATGGACGTCTTTGTGGAGCAGACACTGTTATTGTTATTGTTGTTATTGTTGCTATTAATGTTGTTGTTGTTATTGTTATTGTTGTTGTTGTTGGCACTGATTATTGAGCCGGAGCCAGCGTTTTGATGGTGCAACTGGCGCAGATCTGCGCCAAAGAGCACCTCGTCATCCTCCTCCTCAAGACAAACCTCCGGCGCTTTGGGTATGGGGCAATCGTCATCGTCATCCTCATCCATGCAATCCATACCATTCTCCGTCTGCTCATTGTCGCTAATTGTCTCCGATTTGATCATTATAACTTCCGTATCCATTCCCTCATACATTGGCAGCTATTCCAAAAAAAACCAAAAAAAGAAAAACCAAAAGAGAACAAAACACATTTAGTTAATTTAAGTTAAGTTGAGCTTAAATTCAGCTAAATTGTGTCCAATTGAACCTTTCTGTTAAAGTTCTCAACTGATCTCAAACCAAATTTGATATAAATTTAAATTGCTTTGAAAACTACTCCAAAAGTTTCGCATTTCATTAGAATTAAATATGGCGAGAAGGAAAGCATCAACTCCGATCCATAAAGATATTAATATATATATTTATATATATATAATTATTTATTCTTGTTTCACTAGTTTCTACATTTCTATATGAAATTGTCTTCCATCTAAAATCCCTAACAAATTCTTTTTTATTACTTTTTATATTTTGTCTAATATTTTGAGAGAAAAAAAAGCGAACTTTATTTTATAGCAGCCACAGGAATAATCGATAATTTAGCCTATAAATTAAAATTGTATTGCAACTGGAATTCAATTTATTCATTATTATTATTATTGTTTATTTGTTGCCAAAAACTTGCCAAAACTATTATTTTTTTTCATTAATTTTTAGCTGTTTCATAAAATTGAATTTTTAAAATAAGTTAAAAAAGTTAAATACAATTTTAATATTCTTTCTTCTATTCAATTACTTTCATCTCTATAATATCTATTCCTTATATATATATATATTATATATATTTACCTTTGAATCCTCGTAGTCCTCGCCCAAATGTCGACCATTGGGTGTCGCATGGCTGCCAGCGCCTTCCGGTGACATTTGCTCGGCAATATATTGGGCCACCGACTCCTGTTGGGAGAGCGTGTTGAGCAGATCCATGAAGGATCGATTGCCCTTGTCCTCGCCGCACAGATCCTTTTTGAGCAGCAGCTTCATGTTCTTGTAGAGCTGTCGCAGCTGCTTAGCGCTGCGTTGATGATAAACCTTCGAGTTGAACTCCTTGGCTATCTGCAGCCAGACCTCGTCCTTCTTGCGATTGGACTCGGCGTCGGTGCGCTTGTTCTCAATCACATCCTTGTACTGGGCCGCATAGCCGAGCACCATGTTCCGCTCCCGCTGCGTATACCGGGGAGTCTTTTCCATTTTCAGCCGTTTGCAAGACGTCTTGAAGCTAAAAATTGAATTGAAGAATTGGCAAACAATTATTTACCGATCTGAAAGTTGTAAATTTATTTGAAATATATAACTTCAAATCTATGCTCAGTAATATTACAAATCTAAAATCAATTTCATGCAGAAATTACACTTTTGAATGATTGTTCCTTTAAATGACTGAATAATCAATGTTACTATTTGAATAACTATTTTATTATGAAATAGTTCACTTTCTCATTTTTATCATCTGACTGAATAATGGGACAGGAGAACTTGCTTCCAAATTATCAAAATAAATATATGTTATTTTAAAAATTATGTCAATTATCAATCATTCAATCATCAATCATACAATTTAGTTGAAAAGTTTTTAGCGCAATTGCAAATTTGACATTTTTTAACAAATATAATTTTTTGGGGTTTGCTAACATTTTTGGACCGCTCCAATAATACCGTGAAAAGTCAGCCTATGCTAAAGGCTTCCTCCCCTACCCAAGCCAATCTCGCCCAGCTGTTGGGCGTAACATACTTTAATTAATAAAACAAAAACAAAAACAAAAACAAAAAGCTAATGAAAACGGTAAAGATATTGACAACAACAAAAACGAAAACAGTAAACGCTTAACTCTTCCACACTCGCAAGCAATATGACGCCTTGCCAATTATTGATAACGCGATATATACGAACACACACCTACACACACACACACACACACATACAGACGTACGTGTACAAGCCACTGAGAGACAAGAGACAGACACACAAATACATTGGGCCAGGCCATATGCGTGCTTGGATAAGTGTGCGTGCGTGTATGTGTGTGATAAGCTGGCGACGCAGCTAACGAGCAGAACCAGCAACAGCTCGCTCCGAGCTACGTTTGTGAAAGCGCCATCGACTCTTCCTTTTGCTTTTGAATTTTATTTATAGGCGCTGAAGCTTTTTATCGATTTGAGCAGTTTTGCAATGCAATTGTATGATTGAGTGTCGTGGCCGGGTTAAGGTGACAAACTTTGAGCTTCAATCGAAGCTTTCAGGTCACCCAAAAGCTGTGTAACGCGGCAGTGTTGCGCGCTTGAGCGCAGCTTTTAAAGCTTAGCTGACAAACTAAATGTAAGCATGTAAATATAAAATAGACACACATATGTTTGTGTGTGTTTTTTTTATAACACAAAATGCTGGCCGAGAGACTAAATCAATAATGTAAAGCAAGTTTATATCTAATCTCGCTTTGGAGATTAGCGTGACACAAACACACACACACACACACAACACTCACACATAAAAGAGGCAATCAAAGAGATAGTGTAAGCGGGGTAAAGAGCGCACATTTTCAATGTACTCACGTTTTGAGGCCGCGCCAAAGCCGGCGAAAAACAAAACCAAAAAAAGACAAGAAAATAAAGAATTGAACACGCACAGAAACGAACAAACGAACGAACGAACGCCAAAGCTTGCGAAACGAGCAAAAAAAAAAAAAAACGGCTTGGGTGGGTTGGCTGTCGACTGGGATGGTAGGTTGGGTGGTTTGTTTTTTTTTTGTTTATTTTTTTTTTGGTGCAACAACGGGATGACGACAACGACAACTTCGCGACGAAGCACAAAGCTTGACTGAATTCAAGCAAATAATGACTGGCGCTCAGAAGTACCGTTGAACAACAGCAACAGCAGCAACAACAATAACAAAAACAACAAGAGCAACGGCAACGTCAGCGACGGGCAAACAAAAATAGGAATACCGCGCAGGGCAACAACTCAACAACTGCGCCAGCCACGAAACTACCCCTTCACCTCTCCTCACAACCCCTCCATTGACAACCAGCGTCACGGCACAGTATAGTATAGAACTCACACACACACTATCACACTGCTGTGGCTGTGACTGAATGAGTCCGTCTGTTTACGCTGGCAAAAGTCTGTGTGTGTGTGTGTGTGTGTGTGTGCATGAAACGTAATTAAAGCTTAAAACCGAGTTTACAACAACAACCCTGTAACGAAACGCAGCGAAGGCAACGACAACCGCGCATGTGTGAGAGGGAGAGCAAAGCATTGTAGGCTATGTGTGAGTGAGAGAGAATGAAAAATGCGGCAAATTACAATGGGGCAAAATACAAGAGGGCGAAATTAAACGGGGCGAAGTACAGCAACTATTGAAGAGTTCGCCCTTGCCAGCAGGAGACGAGGCGACTCAGACTGAGACACACACACACACACAGACACAGCCTGGTCATTGCTATTTTACACGGCAATTATTCAAACACTAAAATTAATGAATATATATTAATTATTGATCAGCATCAAGGATCGAAAAACTGTAAATGCCATATAGCTATTTGGTCAAACATACGAAATATTAAGAACATTAATAATTAAATCGAAATAGAAATTCAAAGAAGATGAATTCCGATCTTCAACGTGACTTTATTGTTTTTTTATGGTAAACAAAAAAAAAAGGGAAAAGTAAAGTCAGTTTTAATTCTGTTTACTGAGATCACATATTCTGCAATTCTTGGTCATAAGAAATGCATCTGCACTCGCATGCATGCATATATTTGAATATACCCTACCCATGAAAGGGTTAACATGGCGTATATGTGTACATGGGGTATATGTGTACATTTAAATTCTTGATCCTCTCAATTAAATAAAGTTTCCCCAAAATATCTATGTTACAAGTTAAAACATATTTTTATGTTATGTTTTGAGTATTGCAAAGTTATATTTCAAATGTTCTCATATTAACTGAAATAGTTTACCAACTTTAACTAGAGTTTTCATCTCAAAAGGGTATACATGATTCAAGTCTATTTCATATTGGCAAACAACTATGCTTCGTTTGTGCATTGCCATTTTTTTTTTTTTTGTGTTTTTTTTTCTGCTACTTTTCAGATTTCTGTTTTGTTCGTGCCTTCGTTGACGACTTGCAGCTCTTAACTCTTACTTTATTGCTGCTGCGCTTAAAAATGTTCCGTTCTTCTTCTTCTACTTCTTGTTCTTCTTCTTGTCAGAGCGGGGGTGAGCGGGCGGGCGGATGTTATAACACCAACTTGACGCTGGAGCTGCGCTTTTTTTCATGCATTTATGTAATGAACATATACAAAGCCACACACACACACACACACACACCTACATATACATAAATATATATGCATTTATTTTTAAACTGAGCTCACTGCTTGCCCCACACGCGGCTCTAGCTGCATGTTAGCAATTACTCATGTGTTTGTGAGTGCTGTTTTTTTTTTATATTTTTATTTTTATTATTTTATTTTTATTTTTAATTTATTACAAAATGTCAGCTGGTGACGAGGCCGATTAAAGTACACGTCCTCTATTCCCATGTTGGCACCTTAGTCCAAAATGGTTTCATCATGCTTCCCAAACAGCCGGACAAAGGCTTCTTTACCCAAAAGATCGACTTAATAAATGAATAAGTGATATATTTAGCTCATGCCGTCAAAATGCCGATTTAAAAAAAAAAAAATTCCAATTTAAGTGTACATTTTTCTAAAAATTAAAAGAAATCCAATTTCCAGATTGTTTTTAAAAAAAAGTCGGGATATAAAATATTATTCCATTTTTTATGGAATTTTCATTTAAAAGCAAGCATTTTGCAATTTTTAATTTTGTTGTTTAATAATGAAAATAATTGTCGAAAATGGAAAAACTCTCTCTAATTTTAGCAATTTTAATTTTCATAAATTTTTATACATTTTTTCTCTGGTCTAGATCACCCGATCAAATCGTAAAACTATAGCAATTAAAAATCTTGCGTAGCTTAATAATAGCCAATTCTTTAAGGATCGGCATAACTTGTCAGAATCATAAATGGGTTTATCTTTGACATTTGACAATTAGTTACCAAGTTTCGAAGATTCTACCACATAAGCCAATTTGAAATAAACCCACATATTGTATGGTTATTAACTGAATTTCCATATATATATAGATATACATTAATACATATATATACATATATATGACATCAGCAGACATCAGACATAAAAGTCAAGGGTTAATTGCGTTATGCTTCGCTTACATTTTGTGCAACATCATTTTACTGGATACAATTGTAATAATGTCCAATGCCTCTCAAAAAATACAGCTTACAATTATATATATACATATACAGATACATATATGTAGATAATCCTAATGCGCATCGGCCGATTGGACTTGAAATCTGTTGTTTTTAATATTTGCCCAGATAATCATAGCCAAATCAATAATTTGTTAAATTGAAATTGAACTGCCAACACAAATAATATGAATTCTACCCTTGTTGAGGGTTATAATTTTTATAATTGGGTCGTCAATTTGGTATCACAATATGAATAAAAATGTTTTTAATGGTATTATAACAGACCGAAGAAACACATAAATATATAGATCATGAAAGCTAAACACTGTTTAAATGATTGAAATAGATTAAAGATTTAAATGTCGATAAATCATTTCGTTAAAAATATATAAATATTTTGAATACCAATTTTTAGGCATATCTTCAACTAGGAACACAGAATTGTTTGTGTGGCCTTTGTTAATTACTTATTTAATCGCAAACAATTAAATTCAATATTACATTTAAATTAAAAAAATATATATATTATTTACAAGATTTGTTGTAAATAAATTAAAGGATAAACGAGGAGCTCAAAAATTTGTTTTCACTTTGCTAACAACCAAGTCTTTTCACATAATTAACAAAATAAATAGCCACAAGTTGTCGAGTATTGGAGCATGTGTGTGTGTGTGTTGTGTGTGAGTGTGTGTATTGCAAAGCGTCATCGTTGGATGGCAAACGATGTCGACTCAAGTTTTAAGATAAGATTAAAAAAGAAACCCAACTGAACCGCAGACTATGTGTATTTATTTGTGTGTTGGTGTTGGTGTTGGTGTTGTTGTGTGTGTGTGAGGTTGTGTGGGCTGGTGTATACGTTAGCACTCTTTGTTATCTTTGAAATCCACTGACAATGAGCCACTGGTCGGGCCAGGCGGTGGCTTTCTGCTGAGCAACGCAAATAGCAGCCAACATTTTTACTATGTGCACTACGAAATACTTTAGTCTATTTACACAGATACATACATAGATAGGTGTGTGTGTGTGTATATTTAATAAGCTGAGAGCAGCGGTGGCTCACAAAAGATACAAACGTATCTTTAAGTTTTCTAAGTGTGTGTGTGTGTGTGTTGATGGGGAATATAAGAAGCATTACTTTGTATGCGCCAACTGAAGGCACAAGCCTCAAAGCGAAGTTATCAAAACACACACACACACACACACACACACACACTCATACACACACACATACTTAAGCGCTACTCCCCGAGTCTGACGTCGACAGCCTTCGACCAACGTTACCAACGCTCACCACCACCACCACCACCACCCCCCCCCCCCACCAACCTCTTTGATTCCCCTTGTTTCAATTGCACAACAGGTGGAATTATTTACTGATAAGCCGCTGATAAAAGTGAGCCAAAGTGCTGCGGCGAGTTTTGGGGCATATTTCTCTTGCTGCTGCTGCTGCTGCCCGAAAACAGTCGCTTGATTCAATATATGTCGTAAACTGTTAGATGTGTGAGTACATACATATGTGTACACACACACTCACACACTTACATACATATAAGTCTATTTACACATTAAGTCATGATGATACATCAGTTTGGAACACAAAATGCCATTGCTCATATTCAACTAGTTTAGAATCAACTCTTTATCTCAATCTATCCCTCTCTTTCTCGCACTCTCTCGCTTTTTCTCTATATTTTTTTTTTTATTACTAAGCCACTAACATTTAAGAATTTCTTGGTGTGCTTAGTGTTTTTCTGCTTTACCATTTAAATAAACCCATATTTATTATATCCTTAATTTTTTTTTTGTTAATTCCAATTATTCAAATTTAATTTAATATATTCTAATTTGTAACTTTTTACAATATACAATTCTTAGTTTAAAAAAAAAAAATACGTTTTTATTTAACATTAATTAAAAAAATATATTTTAGAAATATGCTCAGCAAAAGTATTTTTGAAGGTTTCCTGCTGCCTACCCTTAAAATAATACATATATATTTTCCAAGGCTTGGCTATATTTTAATATTCTTCAATGCGTTGCAAGCTGGATGACGAAATTATGAAACCCTCACAGATCCCAAACATTTCTTTTAGAAGGGAAACATATTTTGTGCCATGACTTCTCCATCTCTATTACTCTCTCCCTCTCTCTTTCACACACACACACACACACATGTTTGCTTAGTGTATATTTTTCCCGGCCTATGAGTTGAGCAAGCTTTAAGTTCTAACTGTTTGTTGGCTCTTTGATAACACTGGCCGAAACTAGCAACTGACAGTACCCTGGTCACGAGTGTTGCCCGCATTTAAGTATCTGTGTGTGTATGTGTGTGTGTGTGTGTGTATGACTCCGTCTGTGAGCTGTTGAAGTAGCAACCCATTAAGCAGCTGCTGATAATAATGGAATCCGAATTCGAATTCAAAGTGGACGCGACGTTTTCTGTACAAAATTTAGTTTTTTAGGCTGTCCTGTTAAATTTCTCAACAAAAAAATCTTTTTAATTCGAATAGCGACAAATAAGGCGATTCAAATCGTTCAAAAGTTTCCTAATTACCAATAAAATTTCAAATAAAATCAACGTCTAAATAATAGTAAATCTATTTTAAATGTGATTTACAACCCTTTTTTTTAGCATGATCAGAAAAACCTAAGAAAAATTCGACTATAAAATCTGCAACGCTGCATCGATTCAACATTTTCAAAGAATTTAAATGTTAATCGGAAAATCATATTTGTTCTCAAGAACCAACAAATAGATAGATAATATTTTCCGAAATTAAATAACTCAAAAAACTTAAAATATCACAGAAAAAAAAATTTAAAAAAAAGTAATTTTGTTGCTCACCTGAGTTTCTAGCCGGCTACAGTTTGAAATTTTTACCACCACAGTGGCTTCGAGGCTGTCCAAGTTGCCTGTAAATTGTTGTTATTGTTGCTGATGTTGTTGTTGTTGTTTGTCCCTTGTCCTGGATGGTTTGCAGTTACTCTGATTGTTTGCTTTATAGATATTGATTAGAGAGCGTGCGTCGGGGGAGGGTGCGGCCACTGAGTCAGCGCTGATCGGTTTATTTGTGTGTGTGTTTTTTTTTTATTATTATTATTAATCTTTTTGTTTTTTTTTTCTTGTTTGGTTTTTTCTCTTTATTTTTATTTTTTTTTTTGCGATTGCGCTTTACGAGGCGTATGCGTAATTTTCTTAGTGCCAAAGCTTCAGCTGCCTGAGCTGAATGTGGAGAGGGGGAGGGGCGGGCCAGGGATGGCTGTTGGCACTCTCCTGTCTATCTGCCCGCGCTGTATATCGATCTTACTCTCACTCTGTGCTGGCCTCTCTCTCTCTTGCGCTCTCCTTCTCTCTCTCTCTCTCTCTCTCTGTCTCGCTCTTCCCCTCTTTTAGATGAAGACTTTGTTTATACGTAGGTGTCGTTGTGCGCTTCTTTGTTGCTTAAATTACGTTTCTAGTAGCCGTCGTTCTTGCTGTGCCTGATGTTGTTGTTGTTGTTTCAAACCTTGGACTAAAATTAAAAATACATAGAATCGAAATTTGTTAGTATGAAATCATGCCAATTCGTAAGCAACACAAAATATATATTTATATATATATATACAAACATACACACACACACAAATAGTAAGAGAGAACACCAGCTGCAGAAGAAAATATGACGATGAAAATACGTGAAACGTGACGTCACAAAATGCAGCCTGCAAAACTGACAACTGCCAAACCGCCAAATGCCCCCAGAGAAATGATTCTCGGTTAGAAATGTGTTCCATGTTGTTTCTTACGCAACAACAAAAAACGTGTCTCAAGCTCTGCCACTAATTGTGTTCTACTCGATTTGACTTGGTTGCGAGTTTTGGAGAGATAATGTCACACTGGCTTCGACTGGCGACCAGACCAACTCATGCTTTGTCTGCCTCCCATAGGCGACTAATATCTAATCTGTTTTCCACCGCCAGCTTTATCTTATCACCTTAAAGGTGAGCTTGCAGCTCCATGGTTATTGTCGCATTATAATACGCGCGTAACTCAACAACAACAACAAGAACTACAACGCTACGATTCGATTCGAATCGAAGCAAACCCAACGTAACGTAACGCAACGCAACGTAACGTAACGTAACGCAATCCAATCTAACCCCTCACTTTAACATCAACCCTGCTTCCCAGAAATACAAATAGTGAGTCACATAGAAAGCGTGTGTAAGCGTGTATATATGTGTGTGTGTGTGTGTGTTATTATGTTCTGCAGTTGTTGGCATCGTCCATGTAGATTGAAAAGCTGCTTTTGAGTTTTCTCTCTCTATCTGCCCGTAAAGAGCTCAAGTTCAAGCCGAGCTTTTGAAAAGGCTCTCAATAAGAACTCAAGGCATTGCCCGTTACTTTGTTATATTTAAACTATAAAAAAAACACACACACACACACACACCTGTATGACTGATGTATGCGTAGGATGCTGGCGGGAGGCAATTGCAAACAAACACACAAAAACGAGGCAATGATTAAAGAATATTTATAGCTTGAAAACTATTGAAAACTTTTGTGAACTTTAGCTTTCAAGGATACTCACATAAGTATTTTTGGAAGCCAAGTTGAGTCACTCTTAAATAATGACTCTCACTTTTGAGCTTTGAATTTGAGCTTTTAAGCTGTCATGCATAGGTATGTAAATAATCCCTTAAGGACAGACAAGTATAACGGATACTGCAAAAGTGAACAGATATATAAAATTAATAATTTGTATGACTCAAAGTATTTTTGAATTCATTCCATATTATTTTTGGATAAGACGTCCAGCAGTCATCGGCAGATAAATAAACAACATTTTTGTAACTCTCTTTCTCTCTCTCTCTCGCTCTTTAGTTATGTTGTGATTTATGACAAGACAATCATAAAATTAAATATCACTCTTCTTCTTCTGCTTTTCTTTTTTAGACATTCGCCTGGAAAGCCATTAAAAGCTTTTTAATCTACCCAAATGCTCGACTCTGCACAGCCGTTATATGCTCAGCCCCGAAATATACAAATGATCTTGCGGAATGCGTTGTTTAAGTAATTTTCAAAATAGCCACGCACACACACAGGTACACACACACACACACACACACATGCTTTACACACGTAAAGCAGGAAAAGCGCAAAGCGCGAACACAAGCGTTTTACCATTCTGCTGCTCGTCTCTTCCTCTCTTTCTCTCCCTCTCTCTCTCTCTCTCTCTCTCTCTCTCTCTGTCCCTCTCCTCTGTGTGTGTCTCTCTGATTTTGGTTTTTACTTTCGATCCGTTTGTCGGGATTTCGAATTTCTCGGCGCGATCGAAATAGTCGCAGTCGCAGTCCAATCGAACACTGAAAACTGAATTCAGGCAACCAACTCGAATTGGCCGAGGCCCGAGCGCCACGAGCGGCCGAGCAGCCATCGCAGCCTGTTGGCCGGGGTCGGGGAGGCTGAGCAACAGCAGCAGCCGGCAGCGCATTCTCTGTGTTTGGCTATGGCGCCGGCAGCGGCAGTGGCAGTGACAGCGGCCGCGGCGGCTGTGAATGCTGGCGACTATTGTTGGCGCGGCTGCCACTGTTGCAGCATCCGCTTGCTTACACTCACTCACACTTCCTCTCGCGCTCTTTCACTCCCTCTCGCGCTCCCCACCTTGCAGAGCAACACCTACACTTGGCACATCCCCCCTCACCACAACACCACCCACCCACTGCTTCCTGGTGGGGTGGGCAGCTCTTGTAACCCGCTACACTTACCCGTCCGCTAGCCAATTGAGGTCGAGCTGCACGAAAAACTCTGCGGAAAATTCAACAAATACATTTTGGCCAAGTTTTACATTTGTAAGCACATTCCAATTTCATTACACACAAAAACAAAGATTCATAAGCAAAATTGGCAATCAAACTAAACAAGTTAAGTGGATGACGAGCTTTAGTAAAGGATTCAAAGGATTCAATAAAAAATAATAAAATAAATTTAAAAAAAATCGTTTGAATTTGTATCGACTTTAAATATATATTATTTTGTGGCTTTAAATTTATATTGTTTTTTGTGTTATTTTCTGAATTATTCAAGGGGCGAACGCATTGGAAAATCGTATGTAAGTTTTGTACTCAGCTTTAAAAATCACTTCCTTTTGGCAACATAATTGGATATTTCGATTATAAGGCTATAGCAGGATATAACTTAAAAGATCGTGTTTTTGAGTTGAGCTGCGAACCGATCTTTATAGATTGGCCATGTTTGATTAAAGTCGCAGATCAAAGCCAAGTCAAGAAATTCTGAACTTGAAATTAAAAGTATCCTTGATATTTAGATATCCTTAGATATTTGATAATATAGGACTATCTTAGGCAGCCCGGCTTTCATGTTAGCGCCTAATTTGGATGATCATACGGAAGCTCCGCTTTCGAACGAAATATAAAATATAGTGCGTCCTTGGACATAGCGACTTATCCTTCAGTAATATATCAAGATTTATTAAGATAGCTTTAAGATTGAGGCATCAGTTTGGAAATATGGAAACAGAGGGACAAAGGTAAATGACTGATACAGAATATATATATATATATAAATATATCTAAGAAGTCGACTTTAACGAGTGCAAAAATTACATTTAAAAAATATATATATATTTCAAAATATCTAGACTTAGAAGCTATTCTAAACATTATCTTAGACTTGCTAGTTCAGGGCGTGATTCACATATAAATTTCATAGTATTCATGTGCAGATCAAGTAAATCCACAAATAAATCGAGACTAGTTTACCGATTCACTCTGATCCATCTAGATATGAGCACGTGACTGTACTTATGCTTGGGCCAACTTGGCAACTCTTGGCATCTGAAATACGTTCTTTTTTTTTTTTTAATTTTGTTTCGACTTTATAAATAGACGCGGATGAGACAAGACGGAGACGGAGACGGAGACGAGAGATGAGATGAGATGGGATGGGTTGAGATGAGAGCCAACCGAGGCCAGAAGTTGAGGATCGCTCGATGTGTATTTGTGTCTATATGTGTGTGTGTGTGTGTGTGTATATCGAACATTAGCTAGAGTTTAAGCTTTCTGATCTCTGAGCACACGTTGATAATATTGTCGACAGCCGTGCGAGTTTTTCCATTTTGAGAAACCACAATTTTCCCTGCTCTTCTGCGCTGGATTTTACATTTTCCATTTCTTTTTCTTTATAATTTTTATTTATTTTTTTTCGTGTTGTGTGTGTGTTTTTTTTTTTTTGTTTTTTGAGCAACTCAAAACTAATGAGGTCGTCACGTCATGTGGATATGTGTCTTGGATATGACTGCATGGCCAAATCAAAACAAATGCCACCCGCCAATACTACAACCCCTCTCCCTCGCTCTCTCTCTCTATCTCTCTCTCGCTTTGTATGTAAATCTCAAGTCGCAAGAGCGCTCCCAAAAGCGATGGCAATTCACTATTTCTCTTGAACACTTGAGCGCGCCTCAGGCGCACATAGAGACAGGAGCAAGGAGGGGGGGCGGCTGCTGAGGGGTTGCCAGGTTGCCAGAGCACATATTGTATAAATACACACATGTATGTGTGTGTGTTAATGTGCATGTGTTTATATATTGTATATATCGGTTTGAATCGGTTTGGGTTTTACTTTGTTTTCCCTGCCTGGCTCTCAAAAGAGGAAAATTGTTCATTGCGTTGGTTTTTCTTGGCACTCAAATTGGTGCTGCGATTTGAGTTCAAATTTATTTTTGGCAGCATCTTGTTGTTGGTGTCGTGCAACGCCGTCAGCCTGGCTGCCCCTGCCCCCTCCCCCCGCTCACACCTCTAACTTAGGCAGGCGAACAAACGGGGCCAGCCACGGGCAAAACGGGGAAACTGAGCACCGAGCACTGAGAACTGGGATCAGGCGCACGTCTGCCAGTCTGCGCGCCTGCGTGTGTATGTGTGTGTGTGTGTGTGTGTGTGAGTTGTTGCGGTGCATGCGCCGTTTGATATCAGTTGCCCATCTTGCGGCGTTGTCTGTTTGTATAATCCATTTAAAGGTAATTGAACTTAAACTCTCCGATATATATATATAACGCTAGGAAAGACCTATTAGAGCCGAGCCCAGAAAGAGACAGGCAGAAAGAGAGAGCGAGAGAGATAGCGATTGCACTGAAATGAGCGCTATAAATATGGCCAAGCCAAAAATAAAATAAACATCAAAAAAGAAGCTTTGAGTACACCGCATGGGGTTGGGTTGCCCACTGATATAGGGCCAAGATAGGCCAATAGAATGACAGAAAGAGAGAATGAGAGAAAGTCAGAAGGAGAGAATGATAGCGAAGGAGTGTGCGAGTGAGCGGGCCAGCTATATGCATAAATGCAGACATCAAATGTTCTAAACTTAAAGATGAGCAGAGTTGGGCAGCGTTTTAAATATAGCATCAAGTTTTGTTTTGTTGGATTAGACATAGCTTCGGTGCAGGAAATGCATGTTTCGATATTTCAATTAAAAAAACATTCGATTAACAAATCTTTGCGTTCGATTGCTAAACCAAAAGAAATTCACATTTATATTTTCCAAGCACGCAAAAACTTAACCGTTTACAACTGATCGATCGGGCCCAAATGTTTTTTTTTTTTGGGTTTTCAATTTTAACAGAATAAGTAATACGAAAATAAATGCAGGTAGTTCAACGATTTGTGGAAACTAATGCGATCGTCTTTAAGCCTTTAATTCATTTTCGAAGAGATACGTTGTTATGGTTAGACGAAAACTGGTAAATTTTGTAAAGCCGGGAAATATTTTCAATAATAATTTATTAATTGGTTCTTGATTTACAAACTAAAGCGTCTTTAATTTTGAAAATAAGTTTTCAATAAGATAAGTAAACAGTTTTTGTAATTTGGTAAGAAAAAATATCCCACTACCAATGCATTAAGGTAAGGTCAACTTTTAATATGAATTATTATTTTTCTTATAGTTTTATGCTTCTGTTATTATTTTTAAATGTTCGCTTCATTGAAAAAAAAAAGAAAACTAGTAATTTTTCTTGAGACTCCTGTTTTAGGTCTGACTTTTGACTGAATATTCCAAATTTATGTGGTTTTATCAGTTATGTAAGAAAGCAGTTTCAGAAATGCACATTTCGAATCAAAGATATTTCGTAAAAGTTTCACATTTGCTGCTGCTGCTTTGAATGCTGTAAAGCCAAAAACAGCTGCGAGTCCAACTCAAAATCTTAATCATGGGCGATATTTTTAAATCAGAAAAGCATCGTAAAACCAAAAATCAAATAAAAAGAAAAAGCTTTTCCACCAAGTGTGTTTTTCTCGGAAAATGATCAAATCTTGAGTTGCGCCATAAAAAGGCCAGATGTGTGCGTGTGGTTGTGTGTGTGCGAGTGTGTTTATTATTAAGTTTTTCCATATAGACCTTTGAGCCCCATGCAACACCTAGTTGCGTACAACAGGTATTTTTTGTCTGTGATTTGACGATCTTTTCATCATGAATATCACGTGCTCTGCACATCCAAAAAGTAAGGTACTGGCAAAATTGGAGCATAATAAACCCCTTCAATATGCGTAAGCCGTTTAAAAACTCAGCTGAGTGCAAAATCAATAGCAATTTAAGTGAGTGTTAACAGCCAAATGCATTTACAATTAATGCATTAAATATTAATAACGCGCTCATCACGCACAAAGCTAAATATAAATAAGCAGCGCAACAACAACAACAGCTACAACTACAGCTGCAAATGCAAAAAGTAAGGCGAGGAGAACGCAATTGGAAATTCGGCTGTAAGCACGAATAAAGCGTCCGATGCCGAAGGCAAGCGCAAGCTTTGGTAAAAGGACAAAGCTCGCAACTAACTTGTGTGCGTTTGTGTGTATCTCTCTGTGTGTGTTTGCCGCAGCACCAAGTTTGTGTTGATGTCATAACGACTAACGACGAAAACACGCACAAAGCGCAGTAAAGAAAAATGCGCTACAACAACAACAACAACAACAAAAAAGAAGAAGAATAAAATGAAGAGCATTAACAGGCAGCAAAGCCCAAAAACACACACAGCTGTGAGCCACCCATTTTGAAACACGTTTCAAGACGCTAACAGGGGGTTGAAAAGAATGGGAACAATAAGAACTCGGAATCCGGCTCAAGGGAAGCTGCGCAGAAAACTGCGAGCCTGGAGCCGAGCTGTGTTTCGAAACTCGCTGCTGGGGTGGAAAATACACCGAAACACACAAACAAACAAACAGACACACACACACACACAAATGCAAAGCAAGGCATACAAAGACAGCACGCAAACAGACAGACTGACAGACAGTTTGGCGGCGACACACACACACACGCACAATATACACATAAAAGTCCAATTCGATATTTGAGTTCAAATCGACGCTCAGGCAAAATAGATTTAAATAAAAAATATAACACACACACTGTATGCAGCATATTGCACAGATTTCAAGCTAAATATTGTCACTTACCACACGCTGCACGTGCTGCACTTTATTGTTTACAATGGCACACACATACACATGCAACACACAAAAAATGGATGGCACTTTTTAGCATCATCGTCAGTTACTAACAACATTAACAACTTTGCTGCTTTTGACAAACAAATGTGCTTAAAACAAAAACACACCGTAAAAAAAAATATAAAAATACGAAATACGAAATACCTACGAATGAATATAATATGCACACATACGTTAAGAATTGCGGCGAGCGCGCAACTGAACGAAACGAACGCGTTTAACTCCTGTCGGCGAATGGCAAGAATTTTTATTGTTGCGCCACAAACAGTGCCTCTGCGTCTGCTTCTGCTTCTGATTGTGCTTCTGCTTCTGCTTCTGCCTCTTCCTCTGTCCGTGATTTCGATTTCTGCATTCCAGACCCATACACCCCCACAGTCGCACACACACGTACACAAATCAACGTTAGTTTACCAGCAGCGCATCAGGAATCTAATATTTCAGTAAATAGCTCTAAGCGCATTTTGAATATTTTTTTGTTATTGTTTTTGCTTTTGAGTGTATTTGAAATAAAACATTTATTTAGTATATTTATTTACGCGCCAAATTTGTACCGACATTTATTTTATCGATACCGATGATTTGTGTAAACAAATATCGCTTTATCTGGAGTTGCCATTGCGTTCGAGCATTTCCAGCTGAGCTCTGTGTGTGTTTGTGTGTGTGTGTCATGTAGGGCAGCACTGCCTAGCTACAGGTAACGATTTTTTTTAAAATTATTTCTCACCCATTATAAAATTTAAATACAATACATTTATATATTCTTGTAAAAATATAGCGTGTTTATTTTATACAAAATTAATATTCTAAAATAATTTGGAGGCATTTGCATTTCTTGGTAACAATTTAAAAAAAACGTTATGTGCTATATTCACGTTTTATTTAGTAAAGCTTAAAGTAACAAAAAAAAAAGGAAAAGGTAAATTTAACTAAAGCTAAAATTATGTAAAATTAATTATGAACAATTAAGGATGCTATAGTCGTCTGAGCGCGACTACGTTATACCCTGAACCCATTGTTTAATATATTCTAGATTTTCTGGGAACTCGGTTGTTGATCCTAATCAAGGATATATACACTTAATGGGGTCAGAGTATACAAATGTGACAAATCGATAAGTGTGGTTTATAGTTATTAGCATCTATCATCTCTTAGACTAAACTAAATACTCTTGACAACTTAATTCAATAAATGTTGCTTGCAAATGGAATACAAAAACAAAAATTGAATAATCGCTTAAAGCTTTCTTTAAAAAGATGACAAAAAAATGTGCATTAATCTATATCTTTATTAATATCGAATACATTCTACTAAAATGTAATAGCTGTAAATAATGCATTTTAAGTGTTGTCAAGTGTTTTTTTTTGTTTTCGTTGCTCAAATCTAACAAATAAACGCGTAGTTGAGAAATCTTACACTTTTGTAGAATGTGTACGATATGGTTAAAAGTTAGCTTATTGCAATATGTTCTAAATTAATCGGTATGCTTATATATATATACATATATATATATATATACATATATATCTATATACATATATATCTATATACATATATATCTATATACATATATATGTATTTGTTATGTGTGTGAGTTACTTAAATACATATTTTCTTATGCACAATTCTAATTCTGTTTCCGTATTTTGGTTGCTTACACCAATCTAACATAAGTTGACCAACTTCTCATCCAATTTCGCAGTTGCTCTTGCTTCAATCACTTTTCATTAATTATTTAGGTTTCTTTATTTTTAACATTTTGTACTAGAAATTTTGAAACGCGTTGGCAACGCCAGTCCACTTTTCCCTCTAAACTGCTTCACACATTCCATTCTATTTCCTTTTCCCTTTAATTTTCCCTTTTCTTCTCCCTTGCCATTTCCTTTCCTATTCCATTGCAGTTTGCGTTCACAGATTCTTGGCGCCGACGCGTCGTTGTCGCTGCCGTTCGGCTGCGCGCACTTCTGCTATAACAGCTGATGGCTTTGTCTAGTGTTGCCATCGCATTTGCACTTCTGCTGCGCAGAGACGAGCGCTTGCTTAAGTCCGCTGCTGCCGCCGCCAGAGCCGCTGTAGAGGCACGCGTACCAATTGCAAGCGTCGGGACGACCCCATTCAATTTCTTTGGCAATGGCGGCGGCCGCGCTACAATGCCGGTGCCGCAGGGCTGTAGGCGCTTGCTTAGTGGAGAGCTGCCGCTGCTGCTAATGTTGGCGTTGCTGCTGCTGGCGCTTAAGGTGCTGCGCCGCAAGCTGCGTCGCCGTTCGCGGTTCTCATTGCTGTGACGCAAGCGTCTTACAACTGATGGCGACGTTGCTGCTGCTACACCTGTTGCTACTGCTGCTGCTCGCAGCAATGGGTGTGTAGACTTGCTGGCGTTGACATTGCTGTTGTTGTTGTTGATATTTTTATTATTTTTGCTGCTGCTGCCGCTGTTCGCCGCTAGCGTCACATTGCGTGTTCGCAGCATTCGCTTTGTCATATCCAAATTGCCCAAATGACAGTTGCTGCTGCGCAGTTGACGCTTACTGACGCCGCTGTCGTTGGCCAAACCTAGGTTGTGACTGCGCCGCGTCATCATCACAGCGCTGCTCGACGTCGTCAAACTGCTGTTGCTGCTGCTATTGTTGGTGACGCTGCGCCGACGTTTTCTGCTGCTGCTGCTAGTACTGTTATTTTTGCTGCTGCTGGTATTGCTTTCGATATTATTGCTGCTGCCTCTGCTGCTGCTGGGCAAATCTTCTGCGCTGCTGCTGTAGGCGGCGCTGTAAGTTTTACTCTTGCATAGCTGCTGGAACGTTTGTTGGCGTCGCGTCTGCATGTGTTCGTGATTTTCATTGGGCACATTTCGATAGCGACGCATTTGTCGCCTGACACGCGCCGGTTGTGATGACGTCATTTGTTGTTGGTGTTGCTGCTGCTGCTGTTGCTGGTTTTCCTGTTGATTTTCCATTGGCTGCGCTTCTTCAGCGCCGCTGCTGCTGCTGCTGCTGCTAGCAGACATGGGCGTCGGCGTCGCTGGCAGCGTTGAGCTGACTTCATTGTCCTGCAGCGTTGCCACATTGCTGGCATTCCAGTTCGCAGTGGCATAGCCAAACTGAGTTTGCACAGTAAAACTGGGAGAACTGCAACTAGAGCTGCTTGCCTCAACCAGAAACAGTTGCTGCTGCTGTTGTTGCTGCTGCTTCTGCTCCCGTTCCAGTGCCACCTGCTGCTCCTCATCGCGTTCCTGCTGCAGCAGCGCATTTAGCGCCAAGAGTTCCACCGGTTGCTCCACATAGGTGGCTGCAGACTGCTGCTGCAGTTGCTGCCACCTATTGCTGTTATCAACTTGCTGCAAATGCTGCTGTTGCTGCTGTTCGCGTCGCGTCTCCAGCTGTGTGAGCGAGTAGCCCTCTTGCTGCTGGTAACGCTGCTGCTCCTGCAATATCTCCTGCATGCTGTGCAACAACTGTTGCTGCTGTTGCTGCTTTGCTGGTTGTTGCTGCTGTTGCTGCTGCAGCTGCAACTGTTGCGATTGCTGTTGCGTTTCTTGCTGCTGCTGCTGCTGTTCGTTGAGCAGCGTATTGAATGACTCGGCAAAGCTGAATTCCTCCGTGCTGCCATTCACCGAGGCGCTGCTCACATAGCAACTATTATAATAGTGTTCTAGATGACCGCAGCTGTTACTGTTGCCACAATACAGTTCTGTCTCTGCCTCTGCTTCCGAAGTCGTCGTCGTCTTTGTCGTCGTCGTCTTCGCATCCTCGTCATGATGGGCCACCCGCATCATGACGTCTAAATCTCTCATCATTGATGTTTGCTGCCAGTCTACTATCGATTGTTGCAGTGATTTGCGCCAGTTTGTGTTGTGCTGTTGCATCAAGTGCTCCTCCACCTGCCCCATCTGTCCCTCCTCCTCCTCCTCGTCCTCCTCATCATCATCATCCTCATCCTCCTCTTCGTCCTCCTCCTCCTCCTGCTGCTGTTCTTGCTCCTCTGCCTCTTCCAGCAGCTGCAACTGCTGCTCCTCAATGTAGTAGTCGAAATTGCGATAAGGCTCCGGAGGCAAATGCCGCTTGGCCAAGGCACTGTAAGGCATGTCATGCAGATACACCTGCTCCTCAATGTTGGCGCCATACAACTCAGCACCCAGTTGATCCTGCTCATCCTCGACCAGCTCATCCAAATCAGTTGGATAATTATTCTCTGTATCCACCAGCAAAGCTATGTTTTCACTTGCATTTCCATTTGTTGCAGTTGCAGCTTTTACATTTGTTGCAGCTGCCGCTGGTGTGAGTATCACAGTTACAACGGATGTATTGTCCGCCCTCATTTTTTTGCATGCCCAGGTTTTGAGGGCCTGCTCGACGAGCGCCTTGCTGGGATTCGTTACGTCCTGTTCGAGCAGGCACTCGCCAATAAAATGCTTCTCCCGCACCGAGTCGACAGCCTCCCGTGGCGTCACCACATTCCACAGGCCATCCGTGCCGAAAATGAGGCATCTGCAATATGCAACAAGTTCACCAATTTATCAATCATGCTGTATTTAAAAGTAAGTAGCAACCAGACAATCTCAAGTCGAACTTAAGCAAAAGATTCAAGTGCATTTTTAAATTAGCTTCATTTAAATATTAGCTAAAAAGCCAACTTTAAGTCGAGATTTAACAATAGCCTCAATCAAACATGATCTTAACGGTTAATTTAATTAAATTCAAATCAATTTTGATCAACATTTAAGTTAATCGAACATATTTTTAAAGTTCTAAACTTAAGTTAATTCGAGTTTATAATTGATATGCTTGATTGGGAATATGCAATTGAATAGTTCAACAGTTGTCATAGTTTTTAAAATGCATTTTTTCACTTACCTAAATGTAGTAGGATCGATTTTAACCACTTTAACATCCGGATCGGGACTAACAACAAACTCTTTGTAGCGCGAATTGTAGCTCCAGAGGTCGCCCAGTGAGCGAGCCACAGCCAGAAAGGGTATATCGTCGACAATGGTGCGTCGCCGGATGGGGCCGCGATGCATCGGATCTCGGGGACGATTCCAGACGACGCGGGGCACACCCGATTTGATGGCCACTTGTCCGCCGGAACGCTGAATGCGACTCTTCTCCGCCACCGATTCGGGCTTGTGATCCGTTGTCAGCTGTTTTGCTCTCCAGCGATGCTCGCCGGGATTCTGATAGCCCAGCACGATGCCCGAGTCGCCAACATGACCAATGTAAATCTTTTCGCGACGCATAAACGCAACGGTGGCTGTGGTGCCAGCGGTGCTCAGATGTCCATTCGCAGTCCGTGGCCATTTCTCTATATATAAAAAATAAAAGTTATAATGTGAAAAATAATCTTTTTTTTTAAACCAAACCTAATTTATCAATATGTTTCACTTAAATAATAACGTCTATTTTTTATTACTTTAAATACCACAATGTATGCTGTGTCGTCACCACTATTGCAGCTAAATGCTACCTTGTTGCATTTCTCTCTCCCTCTAACGCAGCAAACAGCAGGGTTGCCACATACGTCCATAGAGAGCCACAGTCAGCGAGCAGTCACAAACATTTAAACGATTGTTGTCGTTATGCATATAAATCTGTGTGTTTATGTTTTTATGTTTGTTTGTATGTTGTATGTTGTATGTATGTATTTATTTATAGTTGACTCGCTCACTCACCTTGCTCGCGCCACATGGCAAAGTGTGTGCCAATGTAGCCTTCGCGTATCGCCCGAAGCACATCCTCATCGTTATCGGACCAAAACAACTTCTGCTTCACAATTTCGAGCATGAGATGCTCCTTGGCAAAGAGGGCCGCTTCGGTGCCTCCGTGTCCATCATAGATGCCAAAGAATGCGTATTCCAATTCATGGGTCAACGGTGACTCCTGATATGCCACCGAGAACTGATCCTCCATATATTTGCGACCGCCCTGACTGCACTGTCCAGTTACACGCATATTAACGCCCAACGTAGGTGTGGAGCTGGAATTGGCACTGGAACCCGAACCCGAACCGGAACTGTCACCGGAGCTACCGTTGCTCATGTCTTTGCCGATGCTCCGTCGACGGTTGCCAAAACCGTAACGCATTCCAGGCGACAAGGAACTGTTGCTGCTGCTGGTGTTGTTGCAACATTGTTGCTGTTGTGTGGGCGTGGCAATGGAGTCCTCGCACGCCGGTTTTGCGTTAACAACAACATCCAACAATGTATTGTTATTGCTACTAATGCTGCTGTTGCTGTTGTTGATCCGGGAACAGCGCTGCTGGGGCAGTACATCCAGATTGGGGCACAAATTCGGATTCACATTCGTTTGCGTGTAGTAATTAATAACATCGTATTCCACATGGGCCACTTCCCGTGCCGTTTCCACAAGACATCTGTTGTTGTTTGTTGCTGTTGTTGTCGGCATGCTTGGCAGCATTTTTGCATATACACCGAATGGGGTAAGGGGTGGCGGATTGGGGGTTGCCACTTTGTAACCGGCGCCCGTTTTGTACTTGTTTTGGTTTTGTTTATGTTCCTGCTTCTTCTTGCTAGCTACCTTGCCTGTCTTCTTGAATACTTGTTGTTGTTGCCGTTTGTCTTTCACAGCAGTGTTGTAATTACATACGACATTTGGCACTCGCACTATAATATTGCGCTGCTAACTCAGCCGTCTCGTTTTCACATTAGTTGCGCACGTAATGTGTACAAGCGAGCACGCTGCTCTCTCGCCCTTTGTTTGCCTACGCAGCGTTTTAGACTATTTACATCTGTATGTGTGTGTCCGTATATGTTGGTAGCTTGCCTTCTTCACTCTGTTTCTCTTTTATTTATTTTTTTTTTTTGTTGGTATTTTGATTTTGATTTTGGAAATCTCCGCAAATACTAAAACGTCTGCTGATGCTATGACTTATTTCTCAACTAATTGAGTTTATGGGAAAATTTGCTGTCAATGCCAGTTAAAGTTTCACCTTGATTGAAAATCTGGGATTATGCGCGCGCTTTGCGAACGGGACGCAAACAAAACTCGTTTGCAGCCTCTCTTTTCAAATTGTATAGTTTTTGTTGTTGTTCTTGAAACCGTTGCGGGACAGCTCTTTCTTTTTTAATCTGCAGTTTTTGTTCTTCGCAAGCATTTTCTTTAGAATATCTTCGAAATGAGCTCGTACACGTACACACACACACTCTCAAATACACAACAGTAATAATGTTAATAACACAAAAACGAAACCAAATAGAAAGCAAGCGAAGAAACGAACGAACGAACGAACCGAGAGCAGCAGAGTTGTAGCCGTATCGTAAGTTTGACGGGAAAAAAACAACTGAACAGCGCGCTGCGACTTGTTTGTGCTGCCAACTCACAAAATAAGCGGGTGCTAAACAGGCAGGCCACTCTGGCCAGGCACACACACATGCATGCTCTTCCTATACGGTATATAAACATGTATACACACATTCATACATCCGTTCATATATGTGCATGAATGTGCATATGTGTACTGCTATTCCTGGGTTGCCAGATGTGCTGAGACACAACAATTGTGAAATTGCTTAATAGCCATGCACACACACAGGGTTGCGGTGGTGAGGCGAGCGAGATTGCCGCTTATGACTGGTTTTGCGTAACCCCAGCTAAGGTTGGCGCGTCGCTTCTATGTTCCAAGTAAAAAGGCTGTGTAAAATAAAATTCAAATTTTTCACAATATTTTTGTAAAATATAAAAAAAACCATTGCAGCAAACTTATAGTTAATCATTCTTAAAACATAAATATTAGCAAACAAACGTAAATGAATACATTAGTAATTAAGAGCTTCAAATGTGTAAAGGTCGAGTGAATTTGACGAAACGCAGTAAACGAAAATGGATTATTAAAGTTTGAATTGTACTCTATTTTTGATTAAAATGCCGTGCATTAGGTGTAATATGTAGAAGCATTTAAAAATAACAGCTGCTAACTGCCACACCCTGCAATAATCAGAATCTGTTCAACTATCTGGCAGCTCTGAAATGTTAGTCATCGGAGGGCGCGCTTCAATGCTCTTGCATGTTGTTGCTCCCTTGCTGGTTTTATCCCATACTCACACACATATGTCTGTATACATAGCTTATGTATGTATACTTATTGCTGACACTAATAGCTGCCAGCAGAGAGACAGAAGGGTTGTCCTGCTTGCACTTGTACATTTACTGCTAGGTAATGATTGTTGCCACTACTACGCTCTTCATCGTCATGTTGCTTTCGCTTTAGCTTCATTGTAAAGCGAACAAACCAAAATTTCCATTTTTAATGTTAAGACATGCACACATGGTAGAAATATAAGTATGTCGATATGTACAATTATATAGGACATTTTATATACTAATGACTACGGATGAACAGGATTCAAAACTATATATTTATACATGAATAAATGCAACTATAGTACGGGTGTACAAGTCATTGCAAATTTGCACATTTAAAAATGCGATTTTTTTCTCTGCTGAGGTTTTTAGGCGGTTTAATCGAAGTTAGAGACTAACACTTGTTAGCGATAGCCGATAGCGTAAGCAACTCTAAAATTGGTGTCGCCGTTTTTTTATGTGCCCACTGCTGAGTCTGTGTATGTGCATTCACATGCAAATGTATGTATGCATGCATGTACATACGACTGTAAATGACTGTGCTTAAGAAGCGCTTTTTCTTCACTGTGGTGAGTTTAAATAAAGCAACAATTTACTAAATATTCTGATTATTCGGTATCGAAATTTCTTTGACTAGTGGGATAGTTCTTAAGTTCATAATTATAGCGGATATTTTTTGTAATTTATTTACAAATAATTTCATACATTATATTAGAGGATTGCAATTTACACACTTCTTGTGTGTAGCTTGAATCTAGCGCGCACTACGGTTTTTGCAGCCAAAAGCAACTCTGCTAGTTGGTCAATTATAAGTGCTGCCATAGTGAAAGTAGTTACTTGCTACTCAGTAACGGATACCAATTACTTGATAAAATGCAGATTTTTTGTGTGTTGCTATAGTAACATAAATATTCCGCAGTATCTTTTTATCAAAAACTAATTATAATTAATCATACAATTATACTGGGTTACCCTAATTCATTAAAAACAAGGGACAGGTATTCGAAAAGTACTCGTTACACGGCTAAACACGTTAAAATATCTGCAGCACTTTTGCCATACGCAGGCTGCCAGAAGCGGCCTGCCAGAAGCGGCCTGCCAGACGCGGCCTCGGCTAAACCAATCAGAGAGAAGCGGATTGGCATGTCGCCTAAACTGAAGGCATTTGGATTGTCAATTGCGAATTCGATCGAAACAGTTTAACACAGGCAAGCGAACAGGTCGTATCGTAGTGCGCTCCGCCCGGAATTCTTTTTTAAATATTGGTCTCGACTGGTGCGCTTAGCGGTAAACAAATTTTTTCACCTTAAATAACTGCCTAACATATTTAAAAGTGCCTAATAGTATTTTGTTAATTTTTTTTAATGTTGCTGTATTTTGTATAAAAAGTGAAAATCGCGACCTGCCCAATTTGTTCGAATTTGCCTGCAAAAATTGCCGAAAAGGAGTTTTTATATATGTATATAATTCATTATATATGCATATGCATGCATACAGGCTCAATTACACATGCATTCAAAATTGATTCGTGAGAGTATTTTTGTTTGGGAACTTCTTAGGCAGCAAATGTTAAAAACATTGTTTAATTAGTCAACAGCTGTTGAATTAGCATCGAGGCCGTAAAAAAAAATAATTTTGCTTGCCATGCGGCAAAAGATCGCGCGGAACTCCTCAAAAGAAAACAACTTGAAGAACAACAGTTACTAAGGTAAGTTGTGTTGACACGTGAGAAATGTTTTGAGTAAAGTTGTGAAATAAATTGTTGATACACATACATACATACATATATACACACACATCTACATAAAAATTTGTATGTATGCGAGTGCGAAATGTTTTCGGCGGAAAGCTGAGAAATGGCCCCAGCAGGACCAAAAAATGTGTCAATAATTTCGAACATCACTTGAGATCAGAACTCTAGAATCAAGAAATAAGTTCGCTTTTTTTGTTACTAGAGTTATGCATTCAGTGCAATGTGATTTTAAAGTGTGTCTGAGAAACTCTATTGAGTTTCTATTGTTTATTATCAAATGGAATGGTCCAAGTTCTTGAGTTGACGTCATGTGTTATTTTGGATCTATAAATATGAATAAATATGTTTTTTTTTTTTTTTTTTTTCTCTTTCTATTTAATATGTCGCTTAAATTGTAAGCTTACCTTGAAAGGTTATTAAATAGCTAGCTGACAGCTTTCTGGCAAACATACAGATTAAATAGGTAATTTGCCGTGGGAGTGTAAACCACACACAAAAAAACCCACGCACACATATGCACACCAAGACTGTTGCTCAAAACAAAAGTATTGTTTTCTCTCCTTCATCAATACAAGGAAGAAACATTGCTTCCTATGCTAAAATAGGGCTTAAAAAATACTATATATTATTGTTACATATTAATTTGCCAATTTGAATATGAGATCGCAAATAACCATCAATATTGAATACAAACGGAAGAAAAACATAAAAAAAAGTTTGAAGATTTTTTTTATTTACTGAAAGGGATCGCCGCAATACATTTGCATAAAGAAGAATGCGAATGACGGCATTTGCCTTGTCCGCAAATTGTCTATTTCAGCAAATTCCGAATTGAATAAGCTTTGGCCCACAAAAAATTCTTTTTTTAAGGCAGCCTGCTTACAGTGCTGTCTGACCTTTGTAAAATTTAATTCGTTGGCAATGCCGGCATTTGTAGCAGTTTGAATTTTGCATATAGCCCGCTATTTATATTTTGCCGTAAAATGCAACTCTGCTATTTGTTCAATTGTCGGTGTTGCCGCTTTGCGAGTAGTTACTAGTTAGCAATCTCATCAAACAACACGTGTTATTTATATATATATGTATACATATTATTATTATTATTTTTTTTTTCTTACCTTAAGTACAAAATGTAATTAATTATACAGGTCGCAACCCTTCGTAAAATTTTATTTTTATGTTTAGTTTCGACTAGCGGTAAACAAATAAAATTGTTCCCATTAAACTAATAACTTAACTTATTTTAATGTACCAAACAATCTTTTGTTTATTTTTATTAATTTGACTGTATTTTGTTTATAAAGTGCGAATCCCGGCATGCAAAGTTTTGTTTGTGTTTTGTGCACAAATTGTCAAAGTTTATATGTTTAAATAGGGATGTATATATACATGTATATAATAAAAATATATGTAAATATATATTTATATGTATGAATATGTAATATGATCGCATTTGGCATAAACATATATAAAATATATTAAAAGCTACTCTGCTCCTGATTGGAGAACTATAAGTTGTTGCTAATGTTTTATTTAATATATTTAGTTTATTTTGCAGTAGAAGTTTATTGTTTTATGGTTAGTAACAAATGAAAATAAGCTTCGTTCGACTAATGAGCAAATCATAGTATACTTCACAGCAGAGCTGCCTGTCAACATGCCTTTCATAACACATAACACATAACACACAAACAGACAGTTCATTCAATGCTTCACTTGGTTGCCACAAAAGCAACAAGCTGATTGCATCCATTTGACCGTTTGTCATTTCATATTTTACTGACTTAATTAGCAGAGACGTCAATTGCTCCACCTCTACACCTACACCTCCTCCATCCCCTTTTGCTGCCAGGATCTCTCTGTGCTTCAGTGTTGCACGCCAATAATTGCTGTATATCTCTTTTGCGCTTAAGTGAATTTCCATATACAATTATATTTAAGCAGCAAACAAAGAGAGTGAGAGAGACAGAGAGAGTTCAAATGAGAGAGAAAGAGACAGAGCGAGCATTGATAAAGTTGCAGCTACTTATTCTGTGTGTGTATCTCTCTCCCTCTCTCTCTCTCTCTGTGCGTGTATGTTTGTTGTTTGTGTACTTGTAACAACTTGTCATATTTAAAACTACTCATGACCTACTCCCTTGCAGCCTATTCGCTCTTTTCTGTGTTAACGATAATGTTCGTCAGCAAACTATTAGCAACATATACTTTTTTATTATTTGGCATTTCTTTTTTAACAGGAACATTCAATTAGCAACGTATTTTTATTATTATTATCCATCAACAGCAAACTAATTATAAGGCGACAGCAAAATAGCAATTGTTAAAATAGAATGAAAACAGTTTTGCTTCGCTTGTAGACGATGAAATACTCTTGCAGACAGACTTAACGTCTCCCACCTGATGCTCTAAAACTTCTGTTCCTTTTGGCAATGGTATTTTACCGACTATTTTGATATTCCTTTGTGCGTTGCTATTTGCAAGAGCACAGCAATAATAGCAACCAACGAACAGACGAACAAAAGCAGCAGAAATAGAAAAGCGAATGCAATTTTCATTTACTCGAGCTGCATTGAATTGGAATTAGCAGCAGTCGCTTTTCACTCCTTACTCTCTGTCCTTGGCAACAGCAGAAGGGACCAAATCGTTGCCAAGGCCACGGGACGTCTTCTTTTCTCTCTCTCTCTCCCTCTCTCTCTGACTTACTAGCCTTGCCTTATATGCAGCTTTCAGCTCCCGTTACACTGCTCACACTTTGTTGCTGCAGTTGATGCTGTTGTTAGGTCTCACTCACTCACTCATTCATATTGCTAATTGACTATTGTGTGTGTATGTGTTTGATGCAGTTTTTTTTACTGCTCTGCTTTTAGTATTGCATTTGCCGTGTTGCGCTTTTGTTTTCGCTTATAATTAAACTGTTTGATTTTCCCGTTGTTGGCCTCCCACAAAAGTATGCAGTAATTTTTGTTCTTGTTGGGTAAACTGCGTCTGCGTCAATGTGTGTGGGTGTGTGTGTGTGCTTAAGTTTATTATACGTTTGAGATTGCATTCCTTTCGCCATTATACTTTGTACACAAATTGTAAGCAACATTAAACTAATGCGATTTCACAATATTTGCATTATCCACACAGAGTGCAAATTTGTTTACTTTCTTTACAGACATCATTTACAACAGCAACAGCAACAACAATAAAAACAGAAATAATCATCAAAATGTCCGATCGTAAAGCCGTCATTAAGAATGCTGACATGAGCGAGGAGATGCAGCAGGATGCTGTCGATTGTGCGACACAAGCCCTGGAGAAATACAATATCGAAAAGGTATGTAAACACAAAAAAGATAAATAAGTTATAGAAGATGAAAACAGATTATTTGCTTTAAAATATTGAATAGAATATAAGTAATAAAATAAATATAATATCCCTGTGAATTTATCAAATTAATCTATTGGCCAATAGTTCCCAATGTGTGCTCTTAAGACTAGTCAGAAATCTTCTTAACTGCATAAACAATAGCTTAAATCAACTAAACATTTTTCTTTGTCAACTTCAACATTGTCCCATGACAACAACATAAATGCAAAGCTGGCGCAATTTTGACCATCAGAAACGATAGTAAAATCATACTGTCGAACGAATCGAACTGTTTGCTCTGATGAGCATTTCTTTATTTTATACAGAAATCTCAAACCTAAATTCATATGAAACCGCTTGTACGGCGATTTCATGTTATGTTTATTTATCTTAACGCAGTCGCTTGTAAGGCGACTCCGACTCCATCGGATGTTTATTCTTAAACTAGCTGAGCTTTGCAGCGTTTGTGGCGCGACTCCATGTGAGGTTTATTTTTCTAAGACTGCGATGTTTATCCATTCGAAAATAGCTGAGCTCTAACTGCAGCCATTTGGAAGTCGTCAATAAAAATTAGCTGAGCTTTGCAGCGTCTCATGTTCACACTTGAACACATACTAATATGTATTATACATAAATTATTGATAACTACAAAATTAGTAAAAAAAAGCTCTTTTTAAGATTTTTTTTATTTATTTACTTTTTAATTATTTATTTCCAATTAAAATTTAAAACTAAATGCCGCAGAATATTTATTGATAATTAATGCAAATAATATTGTTCATTAATTTGATGAGATTGTCAGATAATTGCGTTTTACAGATTCGCATTTTTTTAAATTGTTTTTTAATAACTTTGTAAATGTTGCAATGGGGAATTCTTGGTGTCAATAAGATATGGTTGCTATTAGAAACTTGCTTGCTTTTTGTTGCCATACATTTGTGCCATACAAGTGTGTGTGTAAGTAACCCGTTCTTGTACTAAGATTCCTGTTTATCTAAGATGCTGCACGGACGTTGTTGAATGCTAGCTGCGCATTGACCATGGCAACGGTCAGACCATAATATGAATAAGCTTGGCCAAGAGCAGCAGCAGCAGCATAATACAATAACAATACCAATAAAGCAAGTGAAATAATCGATATATATACATTACACACGCATATATATATATATATATGTATATATAATGCAGCATCTAACGCTAATGTTGGCCGCTGTAAATTGTGCGCCGGGTCGGTTGTCTGGTCAGTGCCGTTTGCGGCTTCGAGCATAGCCATAGCTAATACTTTGTGATCAGGGTTTAGTTGGGTGTGTGTGTGTGTGTGTGTGTAGGGGGGTGTGTGTGTGTGAGGTTATTATTACAATTCTCTTTCAATGCCAATGGCAGGTGCCAAGGCAAGGCCTTGAATGCTGCGAGAGCCAAGTACACAGAAAAACGGACAGTGCGAGAAAGAGAGAGAGAGAGAGAGAGAGAGATAGATAGATAGATAGATAGAAGAAAAGAAATCACTGCTTGCTGGCGAGGAATGAGGGGGATGGTGGTTGGTCGATGATGGTGTAATGGTGTGTGTATGTGTGTATGTGTCTGCTAATTGAGTAGTTAAATTGGAAAAGAGGCAACGTTGAACCGCGCATCGCTCTGCCGGAAAGTATGCTACAGTTTTCCGCCACAGCTAACAAAGTTCTCTCTCTCTCTCTCATTGTATGTGTGTGTGTGAGTACAGATAAGAGACGCACAAGCCAAATCACTGACTGGGCTACTGGCAGGCGTACGTTTGCTATAAATAAAATGTGTGCCACGCATTGACGCATATTCGCACAGGATATCAAACAGGATGTGTGCCAGACAAATTCGCGATTGATTGCTTTTCCTTTGGACTTGCCTTGTTGTTGCTGTTGTTTTGTTTTACCAGTGCATAGATAATTACTACAGAAATATTCATGATAATACTGTTCATAATAATAACAACCATAATAGTAACAATCATTATAATAATAATAATTGTAATAGTGTGAGCGTTAATCAGTTATCGATTGAGTGATTTTTTTCTCGATTGAATTTCACCTTAATTGAATTGCCTTCAACAGCAGCAAAAGTTGCATTTGCAGTGAAATCAATTTAAAATATGCATACAAATGCAGCAGCCATACAACATGCGGCATGAAACCAATTCGAGTAAGATTCATGTTCTTGTTTTTATCTGGTATATGTAAATAATGTATGCAATATGTGTAGTGATTTTTGTTGATGTTGATGTTGCTGCTGCTGCTGCTGCTGTTTTAAGCTAAATTGGAGCTAAGTGATTAAGTCAGCTAGCGAATTTGTTGATGCCGGCTCAATTAAAAACATGGCGTGGTAGCCTCAATTAGGGACTCCACTTACCCAATTTTGTTCCTAAATGTTTAACATGTGAAAGCCATGAGATAACAAGATAGAATACTCTAGTCAAGAGAGCTCGACCACGAGATACTCATCTTCGTCCCGTAGGCGTCTGAATTTTTATTATGTAATTACACAATATGTAATAATAAGTTATCGATATGATTAAAGTTATCGATATGAGAATGTGGTTTTTATTATCCCAATTCCACTGTGCCCAAACATTTCATAAATTAAATAAAAATTATTTTATTATTAAAATTATAATATTTTGAATTATAGTATTTTGAAGACAGCGATTATCTGTCTTGAAATATCAACTATTTGCGATATATAACATCCATAAAAAACAATAGAGAATAAATATATAAAATATTTTACATTTTTATATTAATCGACTGGGTTTATCGCGTGGTTCAAGAACATATATTTATCTAATGGGTGCGTCGTAGATTCTTTTGTGAGCTGCTAACTGATATCTTTTTAAGAATAATAGCTTGAAAATTATTGCTCTTTTATTGATTAGCATTATTAATATGAGCATATTTAAATATGAATAAATTCTGCATTGTTGATAAATGCTTTTTCTAACTTTCATTATTTTATCGATACGTTTTTTGGTCTATTTGCTGAAAGTTTTAGGTCATCAAACTCTATTTTTTATTTAAGTTTTTCTTCATATGCAGTGCTAATTATGCCATATGGTTTGCTCATTGGGTTTTGGGTTTAATTAATTGATTGATTCGCGAGTGGGGCCCAAATTACTCAATAGATTAGTGTGTGTGATGGGTGGGTGGAAGGGAGGGAAGGGGATAAACTATATTAGGTTTCTGAGTTTTCAAAATGGCAAGTATAGCAAACATAAAAGAAAAAACATTTTGGTATCCAATAGATACGCAACTAGCACACCCAATACTCAAGGGTTAAATGGGAGCAGAAAAAGACACGCACACACACACACACAAATATATATATATAGATGTATATATATATGTACATGTATATATATATATGTAGATATATACATAGCACAGCAAATTCTGTGTTTTTAATATATTTTTAGAAGAGCTCAACCTTTGGAGAGGCTTAAATTGTATCTACCATAATGCATTATGCTATTGGTGTGTGTGTGTTAGTGTGTGTGTTTGTGTCTTGTGTTCGCCTTGGTTGTGGCAGCGATTTAAAGGCAAAATCCTCCAAAATAAGCCAAAAAGAGGCCAACAAAAACAACAACGAACCAAACAAAACAGCCGACAGCAAAGCGACAAGCAAAATTAAATCAATTCCGGCAACTCCTGCGTATCTGCGGCGCCTCCCCTTTTAAACAAATGTAATTAGTTTTTTTTTTTATTCATTTCTGCCATTTCTGGGTTTAGTTTATTTATTATTGCTGCTGCTGGATTTGTTTAGTGTGTCGCTGAAACATTTTGCGTGGCCAAATGTTTAATCAATATGTGGCCAAATATATCCGACAAGTCACCCCACAAACACAAACCCCCAACCCCAACCCTAACCCCATTCCCAATCCCCACACCATCTTACATCACAAATTTCGTCCTCGATAAGTCCCGCCCATTGTATACCTTTGACATGTGGAATACATGATTTGGGCGGAAACTTTCCAAAAAAAAAAAACATTATTTTTATATTTGATAGCTGCTTTTTTTTTTTACTGATGTGATGAATATTTTATGGAATAACACAAAGTGTTATTCAATAAATTGAATATTGGTACAGATCACAATTGAATATAGCTGAGAGATAAACTAAAAGTGCGATGCATAAACTGAAAGTTCAACTCTGATATTTTAAAAGTAAATTGTTTGGGCTGCAATTTATGATATATTAAAATGCAACAATATATTTGCACTGCGTTATCAGTTGTGGTAAAGACATTTAACAAACTAATATTGCATGTTTTTCTGGAATATTTGAGAATTCTTACTCATTGTCTCAAAATGGATATAGTTTAGCTTAGGTGAATTCTGGGTTTACAGTCTGCTGTCAAGAAACCGAGTCGAGTCTCTTCTAAATCAATACTTCGACATGGATACGACTTGCTTAGGTCCTTTGGGAATTTAGCAGCCTAAAAAACAATTCTTCGTTTCTCAGTAGTTGCCGTATTGTGTCACAAAAAAAAAAAAAACAGGTTTGAACCTGGTTGTGATCCCATTCTCATCACCTGCTGGTTTATCTAAACACCCAAAACCTGTCCCTCCACAAAGTGCAAAATGCCAAAATATTCAGACGAAATTAATGTATAAAAAACAATCAACGCAATATTGTCGTCTAGCACGACACATAATAATAATCATAAAAAAAAAACAACAATAGCAACGAATAAAACTTAGCCATGACTTAATAGCGATCCCGCTTTTGGGGGAGTTTTTTTTTATTTTATTTTATTTTCCCTTATTTTTTTAGGTTACTGGGTTAAGTTTGTAGCTTGGCACGCATTTGTCAAGTTGTATCTGACTTGGCCCATCTGCGTGCCTTAAACTATTCGCTAAAGAATAACTTTTCGATTGCGTCAAGTTTGCTGCTGTGTTCTGCGTTTTACTGTAAAAATCATAGAAATTGTCAACACGCCTGCCTGATTTCTCATTCTTTACACTCAGACAAAAAGTTAACCTGAAAGTTTTCTTTGTCCTAAATACTATCAAAATATAAGAAAACATTTCTCTTAAAATAAGAACATGACAATTTCAAAAATATATTGTTTTTTTTTGTTTTCATATTATTTCTTATTTTTAGAAAAAATTCTTTCTAAAATTCAAAAGACCGATTAGCACATTATATATTTTGTAAACTTTTAGAAGAATCCTTCCAGAAATTAATAAATTTAAATGCGGGTTTTTAAAAAAACAAAACATATCTTAAATTTATTTATTTTAGTGATGTATTTATTTTTTCTATATGCTTCTTTTCTAAAGTTCAGTGCGATTTTTTGCTAAGCTAGCTTATAAAATCAAACTACAGAAATATAGCTGAATTCATTGACCAAGCATTAAAAACTTAAATGTTGGTAACAGTAAATTGCAAAGCGAAGCATTTAGACCAGATCTCGATAGAAATTAACTTAATATATTGATGCAAAACACATTTATTTTAGTGAAACATTCACAGAAATTGTCATCTAATGTGAATTCTCAAATGTTTGCTTTTTTATGAAAACAATATTTATTGCTGGCTAATGTGATTTTATTTATTTATGTCGGCAAGTCAACAAGAGTTGTGCATTTTATGCTCTGTTTGCCGCAGAAATAAATGTTTATTATTTGTTTAGTATTGTTAAATCGATAACAATCGATAAAAATTACATTTAAAGGCCAGAGTTGCCCAACATAACCAATTTTCGAAGATTGCTTTTGGAAAATTGCGAATTTTTTTTTTTTAAATATATCCAGTCTGTGCGTAAGTGCGAGTCTGTCTCGATTTCTGTTTGGCATGTTTGTTTTTTTTATTTTTTAAGTGTGCTGCTGTCTGCAGCATAAACCCGGAAAGTGCGACTGGCAATGACCCTTGCCATTTGGCGATGGCCGTCGCTACATCGAAATATAAGCGTTTATTTATGTGTATGTGCGTGTACATGTAAATATTGCTCAATATAATGCTCGATAAGAAACAACCACAGAGCAGCAGTTACAACAATAATAACAACAACAACAACAACAACAACAACAATCGTAACTAACTAACTTTTCCCCTTGCTCCTACACCTAAATTTCCTTTCCCTTGGCCAGAACTTGCTTTATCGAATCAGTGTGTTTTTTTTTGTTTGTTGTTGTTGGTGCTTTTGCTATTTTGTTTTGTGTGGACTTTGTGTTTTTGTTTCAAACTGTAGTTTTAGCCATTTGCATAACACTTAGTAGCCACTTAGTCAATTGCAACAATTACTTAACTGTCCTGTCTAATTTTCTAACTCACTTTGTGCTAACTCTTTCTCTCTCTCTTTCTCTCTCTTTCTCTATGGCTGTCGCGCAGGATATTGCGGCCTACATCAAGAAGGAGTTTGACAAGAAATACAATCCAACATGGCATTGCATTGTTGGCCGCAATTTCGGATCGTATGTGACACACGAGACGCGTCATTTCATTTATTTCTATTTGGGCCAGGTGGCCATATTACTATTTAAGAGCGGTTAAAGTCTTGTCGAGTCGGATGGAGTGGTGGTCGCGCGGCTGGAGGAGCAGCAGCAAAAACAACATCAACAACAACATCAACAACAACAACATCAACAACAACAACATCAACAACAACAACAACATCATCATGACCAACAACATCAAGTAGATGTTGCTGCAGCTGCAGGTGGTTCAACGCAGCAGCAGCAT